>CM023608.1:21296659-21581659 GCA_013358685.1 Antennarius maculatus
TGCTCCACTAAACTCACCTCGGTTTCAAGCCTTTCCCTTTGTGAGACAGTCGCTCCTCCAGAGACGTGGATGCTATGGTTGCTAAAGTAACTTGGTTGTTTGTGGAAGGCGGACATTTATTCCTGCTGTGCGGGTTTTCCCTTTGTGCCAAACACCGACCAATCAGCGGGCTGTAATGTCTCTCGTGACCTTTCAGTATCTGTGCAGGCTGCTAGAACCCCAACAGAGGCGTTACTAAAAAAAAGTAGCACCAGGCATCAGGTAGTTTTGGCGTGACGGAAACACCAAAAAAAAAGGCAATGAGAAGCGAGTCCATTTGAGTTGGGGCTATGTGATGGAGAAATGTGCTTTAGTTCCCAGCTTGTAGCAATTAGCAGTTAGCTCAAAGAATAGAAATCGACAGAAAACATCTTTAAAGTGTAAAGATCAAAAGTGAGATCAACCGTTATGCAATACAGAAAGTAGATTTTATTCCTAATGTCAAGATGTCACTCTAGATCCCGACTCTGTGGACTTAGAAGTCCTTTGCGAGGCAAATGCCAGCACACATTTTAGAATTACACACCAGAGTAACATTGATTTACTCTTTTCTTTCTTAGTGTAAAGAACCAGAATGCTTTTAGAGAAAGGGCTCGTTGCTGTAGCGTGAGTAAAGCAGAAAGAATCACAAACAGAACCGTCCTTGCTAATGATGTCAAATCCCATCATCTGCACTGGAAAATGAATGCAGCTCTAACCTTCATTTAATCACACCGACTGGTTGAAGGCTATGTTTTTGTTGTCGTACCATCATTTGAGCGGAACGCTTTTATTTTGCATTGCTTATTTCAATTCTGTCTCCACATCCTGAGCACTGATGTTCAAGACAAGCCTCACTTGCCAGGACGACTAGGTTTGTATTAAATCGCGTAATAAAATAAAGCACAGGAAAAAGGGCACGTCTGTTTTGTTTGCCTTTACATGAAAGCTTTGAAAACAAGGATCGTTAAAGACTTTTCCTGAAATGAAACACTTTGATCGGGCGTCTAACGAGCTGCAGTTTGACGTGGCTTTGAAGGAAAAGTCGTGTTCCTTTACATGTCCGATGAATATTTGCAAGTTAGAGGCGTCGTGCATTTCCAGGATAACGTCTAATATTGGAACAGTTGTCTTTTCTTTTGCTCTGACAGGAGATGAAAATATTTTTCATATTATATTATTTTTGTGAACAGTAAATCTACTTTAAATGTTGTTTAATTAATGTAGATTAAAAAATGAAGCCCTTTCATTAACATTCCACACAGGAACGGATGTACTTTGCTTAAACTTTCCAGGAGTGGGTAGATCTTAAGTTACACTGTCTCACACACACACACACACACACACACACACACACACACACACACACACACACACACACACACACACACACACACACAAGCACCGGTATCTACTATTTTAGTCATCTTAAGTGCCAAAATGAGTTTTAGCGCCTCTGGGTAGGCACTGAGACAATCAAACCATGCAGGGATTTAAAAAAGATTAATACACAGTGCAGGAAATTAAACTTCAGCTACTTAAATGATATTCTTAGGTGGGGCTTTAGGCAGACACTTTAATAAGCAAGGAATACAGTAAGGAACCAAAACGCTATCAATCATACAAACTAATATCCAGTTTGATTTGCAAACTGATAACATGCCAGAGAAGAAACACATAAAATTCGCAACTTGTTAAAGAAGTCACGATTGATTGATTAGTTACTTAACTTAATCAGTCAGTTAGTTAGTTCACCGACTACCATGAATGGATCGCCTTAGGTCACCAGATTTTAATCCAATAATTTGGATTGCAATATTTTCATTAAAATGTAAAGTAGAACCGCCAAAAGGAGAAAAAAGGATGGGTCATTTTAGTTCTTGATATCATGAGTGGACTTTTTAAAATTTTGAACCACAGAGCAACAGGCCATGTGTTTAGTAAGTAAGTAAGATTAAAGTGGGGAATGTGAGAAAAATCTGGCTGCAGGACAGCTGAAGGTCCAGCGATAAAGAAAAAAAAAGGTCCAACAGTGAGCCGGAAAATAAAGAGGAGAAAACAAGAGCTCCAGTCTCCAAAAGGTAATTCAGTGACCTAGATATTAAAGCTTTTCTGCCATTATGTCCTACCCTGCCTTGTCCAACCATCATGTTGAGTTAAGGCAAGCATTATGCTGGGAAGACTATTTGTTTAGGTGAGGAGCAGCCGCAGAGCTAATATGAGCACAATTTGCTCAGCAGGTCACAGGCGCAGAGTGGAGGAAGTAAATGAGGCAGTTCTGCCCCCTCGGGTGCAGCCCCAGCCTCATACATCACCGGATGTTTTATTCAATACAGCCAGGAAGGCTCTATGGCAGGTGCCCTGACTGTGGGGGCGCCTGCCCTGCTGTAGGGGCCCAATATTACACTGAGCAAGCTGCCTGTCTGCTGTGGAGAGAAGGAGTGGAGCCGGTGAGGGAGACAGATTTTTTGAGGATGCTTGTAGTGTAATGATAAAACATCCTGTGTGCAGCTTTCCACTGCACAGTCAGCATAACGCGCAGACTCATTTGTGTGCAACGTGAGCGATGAAGTTAAATATTGCAAAGCCACCTCAGCAACACCCGAGGCTCAAAGTTCACTGAAACTAACAAAACTTTATTGACCAACATTTGCATTCAAATAAAAAAAAACAACAACTTTAGTTGCAAATAATCCCACAGACATCTGAGGAGCGCAAAGAATCGTTTGAGCGCAAAGTGAAAAAGTTTTTCTATCTTTACGCACACATCTCCACCATTTTTACGAGTTTCCTAATAAAGAGCTGCCACAAGCACATGCTATAAAAACAGATTCTGTATCATTAACTCTCGAGGGGTGAAAAATCACTAATTGCAGCAGACAATAGTCACCCTCCTCACACGGCGCGTCGCACGGGGGCGTACAGATGAAAAATTCGTACCATTTGCTCGGAGACGCAACTCCTATAGTGCCACACACTCCTGTCGGCGCCTGCGATGCAATGCCCCCGACAATACACTTAATTGCTACCCATACTTGTAAGGACCAGAACCTCACATCAAAGCAGCTCCTACAGCTATTCGCTTCTCTAACAAGTCGATTTTTTTTTTTTTTTTTTACAACACTTCCTTTACTGCGGGTCACACATGAATATAAAAGGTTTAAACCGAAACATCGCTGTCTGATCAGAGAGAGAAACGAGCGTTTTTCAATCATTTATCATTTTCCGTTGCCATCCCAGAGTAATCCACCGCCGACTGGAATAGTTGCGCATAATTGATGGATAAAAACATGTTGAATTCAATCGTAAAATAACCCAATATTTACCATAAATTGCTCCGTAGTGTCGACTACAGCTCCATGCAGATCGGACCATTCACTGAGCAATCAGCCTCACACTTCTGCGCTCCAAATTAAAAAGGATTCATTCCGTTCTCCAACATCCAGCAGCCGCTCGGTCGGTGTTAAATGTTCGTTAAGTTTATCCTCTTTTCCGATGGTACGGGAACTTCTCGAATTAGATTCCACACTATACCCTCTAGGAAGCAAAGTTAATAAGCTTTGCTTTTTCTAGACTCGGCTGCCAATTTTTGTCGAAGGCAAAAAAAAAAAAAAAAAAAAAAAAAAAAAAAAAAAAAAAACGCAGGTCGGCAATTTCAGGAGCTGTCCTCGGAAGGATTGCGCACCAAGTGCGATTCGTTATCGACAGCCTCGCCTCTCTGGTACACAGAAAACGGCCCTGGTTGCTCTTCTTCCCCTTTGCAGGTATCTCCCCCCCCTCAAAAAAAGAAAAAAAAAGAAAAAAGAAAAATGTGGATAGAAAGACTGGATACTTGAGCCGCTACGCAGTATTCCAAAATCCACCGCTGTTACGCATGGGTTTAACCAGGTCCGTCTGCTCACTATTGACGACCTTCGGAGAAATATATCATCAAAGTGTTTATAATATTATCTAGGCAATATTGTGTGAAGGTACCCTGAAAGAAATGAAGAATGGGCCAAAAGCGATGTAAAAACCCTGACGATCACGGCTTCGCTCCGTCCGTCACTTTCTCCGTGGGGTCGGCACCCTCTCTGAGATGTCTCGCCTCCCGATTCAGACTCAGATTTCCAGCTGAGGCTGTGGAGTAACTTCGACAGCAATCCTCCAAGATGCTCTCTTTGGTGTATGAACCAAAACAGGAACGGTTACATGGGAATAAATAGCTCGCTGCTTCAGGCAGCTCCGGGATGCAGTCCTGCCCCTGCGCCGATCTGCCGAGACTGACAATAACCCGGAACGCTGCAGACTGTCAGGCTGCTCAGACCGCCCATCGACCAATCACTGCTCTGAGGGGATAGAGACATTCCCACGGGTTGGCCAATCATCGGTAATTGAGAACTGTTACCATAGAGATGCTTGGCGTCCAAGCGTCTGAAACCACGTTGTTTATAATGCGGAATAAGGAAAGAAAAGCGTCTGATATAAATTGCAATAGCAAAAACGAAGATTGAGATCTTTAATCATTCTTTCAATCTTTAATCTTATCAGCTGCCTAATTAAATGTGAAAGACGCCATTCAGGGGAATGGCGAGATCTTAGGTCAAACCTGAGCGCGCCCTCTCCAAGGGCGCGCTCAGCAGACGCGCCCTTGGAGAAGAAAAATGGTTTGTCTGCAGGGAGAAGAATGAAAATGCAACCATAATACTGTGAATAATATTCAGATTTAATGTACTATGAAAACTCTTGAATTGAAAATCATATAGGACAGCTTTTCCATACAGATAATCCTTGGAATAATCAGTTTGGAATAGTTTTATGGCTGTGAGATCACCCGCAGTCCAACGTCTGAGACTGTTGTTATTTATGGGCTCATATTTACAAAATGATGTACAGGACAGGCTGGGATGCATGACAGGGTGGGACAGTTCTTGCGAAATTCGTTTTAGTGGATATACTGTCAATACGCCAACATCATCAAAACGCTAAATAGTGAAATACGTGTGATGCTTGCCTGTTCCCTTTCCGGGGTGTCTTCCCTCACCCCTCCAGCTTAGGTGACTCTCAGGAAACCTGGCGAAACACCTACTTTTGCAAAATGCCATTACAACAGTGGGAAAGTGGAAAGTTTGCTTTGACAGAAGGCCTTAGTATTCTTCATCTTACCAGCTGCGTCCGGTGTACACAGACCGCGAGACACACACAAAGGCAGTACAAGCAATCACACATCATGGACTCTCATAATAAGCTGACGCTGGGAAGTGGGTGATGCAGCACTCAGCTTATGCCAGTGCTGATAAGAGCCTGAAAGTATTACCTCGGTCTGGCAGCCCGCTCCAAGAAATCCATCCTGAGCCAGGTCATCAATTCTGCCCTATCTGATTGCTTACCAATCCCTGGCAGCTGTATGTCGCTGTCCAGGCTTCTCCCTTTGAAATTCTCTCTGTGACTTGCACTTTCAAACTAGTTCTTTCAAAGAAAAATGGGAATATATAGAGTCTTTCACTTGATTTTACAGCAGCATGCCCCCCCCAAAAAAAATGAAAGAGTGAAAAGCACGCCACCCCCCAGAGCAATTGACTGTCTTATTTAGGCAATCCCTTAAATGTATTCACTGCAATCATATCTCCCCTCCTTCTCACTGCTGCTGTGGACTTATAGGGTATAAAGCCTGTGGAGTTTCAATCATATCACCTACACAGTGTGGCTGCAGAGTCAATCACAAAGATGAACAATTAATTGAAAAATATTCAACCAGAGCTGCGCTGCGCTCCAGTGAGGCAGGCAGGCAAATAAGCCATTTGATTAGCTGATAAGCAGATGACTCAACAAACATTCAAGGCATGTTTACTGTGGTTTGATTAGAGTGCGGCCAATACGCAGAAGAACGGACACAAATACGTTGTGAAAACACTCAGCTGTTGCAATCCCAGAGGCAGCATGAGCGCACATAAAAACAATGAATTATTTATGGGGATTCTAGCGAAATATCACAGTGGATAATTTTCTGTATATTAAACGCAGGTTTCAAAATATGTCAGAGTCTATGCATTTCCCAGAAATCATTCCCAGTGACAGGATCTAGAAGCCAGAGATTGGATATAAAATCACATTAGATTTTCCCTGCCTGCAAACCTGAACATTTTACTATATATCACTACAGCGAGGGTTATTCACATGCTAATTGTGCCTCCTTTCTTAGTAAATATGATCAAAGGGTATTTGTTTTGTCTCTGGTTGAGGTATTAGCTGTGGTTCAAAATGAAAGGCCTCCGCCTTTAGTTTCATCTGAAAGACGATTGACTATACTAATAAATCCAGATTCAGATTTAGTAAAAACCAGAAGCTTCTGTTCAAACGGGGCATCTCATAAATAAAG
This sequence comes from Antennarius maculatus, assembly GCA_013358685.1. NCBI lineage: Eukaryota > Metazoa > Chordata > Actinopteri > Lophiiformes > Antennariidae > Antennarius > Antennarius maculatus. The sequence continues at coordinate 21,303,036 of CM023608.1, forward strand.
TCCTTGTGCATCCATCCAGAGCAAACATTAGTGTCTGTCTCTGAGCTGAAAGCCTCATGCTATTACAATTTGTTCCTGAAAATGAACTCAGTATAATTGAGCAAAGTCCAAGTCTACACAAACAGTAAAGTAACAAAAAAAAAAAGAAAATCAATATCAGCAGAGGCATGGAAAAAAGAGATAGCATCGATTTATCCACCATTGATTCACGAGGATCGCTGCATTGTGCCCTCCAGCTTGAAATGTATGCTGTCTGCCAGCTGATGGGGATGATCTGAAAAGGTGTCAAGTGGTTAGAGGACACAGAGGTGGAAGATGAGATTGGGGGCATCCAGAGGTGGCAAGGGAGGAAGAGTAGACCGGAGAGGGAGCAAGACCATGTTGCATCAAATTGAAGACAGCAGCAGAGGAAAGGCTTGATAAGAGGGCATAATTTTGTGAGGGTGACACCAGCGCTATGCGAGGTCGATTCTTCTCAGTGTTGCGTTAAATGTCTTTGACAGAAGCAGGACAAGATCAGCATGCAAACAGAGATGAGTCAAAGAACAAAAATCTTGACGCAAAAGACGGCACCAGTTAAAATAAAGATTTCCCTGCCCTGTTATCCCACAAGCATCTCCATTGTTACTGGTTCTAGCTGACCTCTGTTTCAGCACTTCTAAGCACTGCAGCAGGCCAACTTCAGCCGATTGAGTGTGAAGTCAAAGGCTGCTGGCTGCAATAATACTGTACGAGTAAGCATATATCAAATCCTGCAGTTCTAAGTGTTTGACAAGAGAAGCAGCTTTTGCAATATCCTTAGTCTCAGCAATCGGCAAATAAATGACTCCCCAGAGACGTAATTCTGACAGTAAAATGTTGTTGAGAAGAGGGAAGGCCGGGATGGGGGCCAGAGGCCAGAACAGCCACACAGATCCAGACAATGAAGCGTAACTGAATTTTTGTATTTTTACAACATCCCGCTGTCTCCTCTGAGGCAGCTGGCAATCTCATGTCCAGACCGAATATTAGAGGGAGCCGCGTATTTGTTTGCTGCTGTGTCTGCTCTGGAATACTTTTTGACTGGAATTTCAGACAAAACAATAAAACACATTCTTTCCTGTGGCCTCGGCGTTGTAAAAGCTGTGATATCGTTTTTCATGTGATTTGTGTTGCTGGTGTAACACAGACGTAGCTGATTTATTGGAAAGTCTGTCACTTCATTACGTTTAGGTTGAACAGTGTGTTCCTAAACATTGCTGATGATTTACTTTGCACTTTGGAACTTTTTTTTTTAACTTATATATTTTCTATCTGTCTAACCACTCAGATGTCTGACAACCTGAGTCGAGGCTACTTGGTGACGTTTGAGTTTGTCATGAGTGTGAGTTTTACTCATCACTGGGCCAATATTAAAATAATTTATTATTTAAAAAGTGCAGAGATATGGCCGCTGCAACTACAGTGAAAAGCAAAAAGTGAACATGAAACAAGGTCCTCTCTGACCGTGGGTCAGAGAGGACTGCAATTTCATCTGTGCTGTATGTCGTACATATATGGTACATTTGACAATAAAGCTGACTTTGACGTTGTCTTTTAAAACTTCATCCTTCTTTACTTCAAATAAAACAAACGATCCGATTAAATAGATTCATATTTCATTGTCTGTATATGGTTCTCTATTCAACATGAAGCATAAAAGTGGGGAGATGCTCACACACACTGTAGCCCCTTTTACACATATTTTTAAAATCTTCTGGTGGTGAGGTAGTCGCACAGGATGTGTGTGATGTTTGGAAGTGCTGGTGTACAGTATTTAAAAATTAGCAATTAGCAGCTAATTAAAAGGAGAATAAAATGAATGTTACATCAGATCTGAGAGCTTCTCCCCCTCAGAACAGAGATGATATCAATCATCCAAAAACAGGGAAGGTAAATAGCTTTTTTTTTTTGCTGTTATACTACAAAGCTCATATGTCAACTTCTCCTGCTCACAGGATGCCAGCATGCCAGCTCAAAATCACACACTGGAGTGGCGTTATGCCACTGCTGGCTCAGACGGTGTAAATCAATAATTGCAGCGTAGAGGAGGGACTGCGTTATGGCGCGATTGCTGTGTTTGTGTGGAAAAAAGTGAGGCGCGACCCCTGTCTCCACTGGAGCTGGTCAGTGTCACGGCAGATCTGCCTCATGAAAATCAAAGACACCAAAAGGGGAATACAAAAATGTAATGATATAAAACACCAAAAGTCATGCTCCAATGAATGCAAGATGTTTGCAAGTAGAAGTTCTGCTCTGTAAGAAAATAAAAACATTTAAAGGAGCTGTTTCTACATTTAGTCACCACCATTATGTTAGCTGTAACCCTCAGCTGCATTTTAAAGCCATTAAACCCCTTTCTTCCATTTCTTATCAGTGTAGATGTTAGATTCCTGAATTATGACATATTAACAACTCAACTGCATATCAAGAACACTCACTCTCAGTGTGTATTTATTCCATCACTGTTCCTCCAATACATCAGCTGGTTAAGGCAGGGCTGACAAGAACACAGCTATTCTCTCTGTTGCTTGAGAGCTCCACATGTTCCATCGGCCCTCACTTCCATACAAACCAGAGTCAGCTTGGCACTGGTGTCTGTGACAGGTGAAGGGCCACTAATCAAAAGAAGTTGATTACAGTCCTTTGTTGTTTCTCAGTTCCGCATGACATGCATATTCTAACTGGGTTTCAAGTATTTACTGAGTTCACTATAGAAAAATGATAAAATTAAACATCTTCAAAAAATATTAAATTACTCAATTTCTCATTGTGATGCTGAAGGATGCTTATGTTCAACAATTGGATGCACAATATGTCTGGAAGTGCTGCTCACAGCTGGAAAAAATACATCTTGTTATTTGTGAGCTGTGAAAGCATCTAATTAAGAGTTAGATGAGAAAATCCATACTGATCTCATGTGTCTGTTCATTTTGAAACCAGACCATAGCATTAGCTTAGCTTAACACAAGAACCTGAAATGAGGCTCTGTTGAAAGGTGAAAATGTCTGTCTCTAATGTGCACAAATCAACAGATTGTGTCTTGCATACAGGCGATTTAAGGAAGACCCGCCTCATCAGCAGATTTATCACAAACCTGGTATTGCTCATGCATAGACAGCAGTACTAATATTTTTTTTACAAAAGAAGTTTTAACAGCACTAAAATGATGCTAATGTTGAGGGGTTTTTTTTTTACCTGCAGTCAAAGTTGGGCTGGCTTAGCTTATGCTAAACTGAACTGGGCTAATCATCTACAGGTTCTGGGTAAAAACCCTAGACATGAGATTGGAATCCATTAGCAAACCTGTGCCTTCACTTGGAAAGCAATAAGCATATTTCACTCTTTCTTAAAGCATAAATATTGCTTTAATATTACAGGCAGTCAACAGAAAGTTTTGACCATTTCGTTAAAAAAAATAACCTCGTGTGGTCAGGCTTTTACATTTATATTGTGGGTAGATAATTAGAAAAGCAGGGATTTGTCAGCTCCTGTATTCTGAAATCCTTGTGTTGCGTGTTGAATTGCTTAGGCTTGTTCATTTGAAGTTGTGAGGCAGTGGGTTGCACACTTTCCATGTCTCTCCATCTCAGTCAGTCAGGCTCCAGCGGACAGAGGGACCATCATCCTCTGCTTTGCGCAGAGCTCAGCTCTGCCCAATTTTGCACCTCCGTCCGCAAGTGATAGAGCACTATCAGTTCTGACAGCTCCCCAGAGCCACTGGGATTTGAGTGCTCTTTCCTTTCACCCACTCCGCACCCCCAAATCTTACACACACACACACACACACACACACACACACACACACACACACACACACACACACACACACACACACACACACACACACACACACACACACACACACACACACACACACACACACACACACACACACACACACACACAGAGCATTTCTACTGTCTGTCTTCTAAAAGGACAAGGGCTGGAAATGAAAGGCGGAACAAAAGCTGTCAGAGTAACGAAACAGAGAAGTGAGGGTATCTGTAGGGATGCAAAAGACAATGGGATACTTTGTCCCTAGGTTCATTATTGGCTTGTGTTTAATTTGAAACAGACAGCTAATCACATTACAGACAGGCACACCGCTGTCTCCTGGAACCAATCGCCATGGCTAAACTGTCTCATTGGATTCTTGGTCCAATTACTTTACTTCCATACAAATCATCCTCGATGCGACTGAACTGCACAGCTGAAACTGTTGCAAAGACATTTGAGCTAAAAAATAAGACCTTTAAACTACTGGAGGCAAAGAGACCAAACAATCAACTCACAATCATTCAAATACCTTTAATTCAAGGAAGTAACACCACAACAGAGACAGGTGTGTTGCTATTGGTGTGTTTTGCATGTTGTCATGTTATACTTGGAAAGATGAAGACGATGCCTCTTCACAGAGATAAATTATCATTACTGAATGCTTAGTGTGACCAGGTGATCTTTACTGTGGCACATTCCAGCCTTAACTTGGTTTCATGTGTGAAAATGTTTTATTCCAGTAACACTAGCAGACACAATGACTGCTGCACACCAAAAGTCAAGGTCTCCTGTTAATTGTTTACAGATTTACTGTCAACTTGGGGCCAGTGAAAACAAGTTGTAAACACATCACTGACAAATTAACTTTTCAGTGAGTTTCCATAAACTTGTCAGTAAATGTCTTGTCTTTTAAAACATTAGCATGAAAGCATTAGCAGCATTAGCATTAATTTGGAATCTGGCGTCCATTCATTCTCACTCAGCTTGGTGTTGTGAACAAACTCCTGAGGGACGTGTTTCCTGGGGATCATTGTTGTTGCTCCTCTGAGCCGGCAGCAGACGTAACAACAACATAAGTGTGTCTGAATAGAGTAAACACAAGGAGTTCGTACAAAATGTGAGATACCGATGAAGAGTATCATCATGATGACTTCCAACTGGGAGAATTAAAACATAGCTAGTAGCATTTGGCGGCTAACTCAAAGATAATCTCACCTGGCAACCTCCATCTGAATCCTCCCACCAGGAGCACTTTCTGTGAGGTCATCCAAAGATTGAGCTCCACTCCTCACCACCGCTAGCGTCTGGACTCCAGGAGGAAGTCTACTTCATACTGGAAAGACCTAACGGATCGCACAGCTACCCTTGTTGATCTACATCCTGCTGGGGATCGAAGATCGATCCTAACTGAATTGTTTTTAATTGGTGTAGAGAGCATAGTGCTTGTTTTTATTTACATTTTTTGGTTTATAAAGTGCTGCTTGACACAGATTTCAAAATCACTTTAAACCCCAACACTGCAGAGTTATTCTGTGCATTTAACACGTTTGCTTAAGGAATCGTGGCGTGTTATTTAAAGTCACACTCCAGGGCAGAACTTTTGGCTTGTTTAGCGTAAATAAGACAAGGTTCTGTATTTCTGCACTACTGATGACCTTTGTGTAAAATGGGATCATGAAAACAGAGAATAAACCAAAGCAGCAAATTTAAGTGAAAATCTGAAAACTAAAATATCTGACAGCGCCTGACTATAATTATCTATGGATTCATCACTTTGTCATAGATGTAGTAATGTAATCCATTATTAATATAAAAATATTGATCCTTGCTTTAAACTCAAAAAATTTCCAAGGAGCTGCTTCTCAGGCACAAAGGATCCCAGTTTGGTTTTGACATAATTGTGAATAAGAGAGCGGGTTAAAAAGTCTGTGTTGGAAGTTGGTTATTAATCCCAGCAGGACGTCTTAGCACAAAGCACAAAGAATGAATGAGATCAGAACGGGATAGAAACATGCAGTCACATCACATGGGAAGAGAGACAGCCAAAATAAGCTGCTGGCAATTAGCCGGAGTTTGAGGTTGCTTTGTAAAAAATTAAATGGTCCATTTCCCATGTCACCATGACATAAATGATTTTCAGAGCTATTTATATTTGCCCAATGAAGAAGTTAAATGACTGTCCTCATCCAGGTGTTCATTTACGTGTCTTTTTCCCTGGTTAAAAGGCAGACAGAGGTCAACACACCTTTGAGCCTGGGTGCTATATATGGATTATAACAACACCTTGACCTCCGTAAAGCACAGTGTTCACTTCTTTCTCCAGCAGTTCCGTCTCCAGTACGCTTCAGTTCCTTTGCAGATTTTTTTTCCTCCAATACCCAACTGACTCATTTCTATCTTTCATCACAACCGCTTCCAACCTTTTGACTCTTAATTCCTTTTTTGTTTCAAGAAAGGATCTTGACTGTATTATTCAATATTCATATTTCCATCTTCATAATTCCTCTTCACTCAACTCTGCCCTCAAAAAAAGCTGCCTTTCTTTTGCTTGGTGAATTATTATCCCATCTTCTGTGAGACCTTGCCAATCTATTAATCTAACTTGCCATTTACTGTCTTTTCTCTCTCTGCTCTGTTAAAGGTTGGCTGCCTCTCCTCTCACTTTATCTGTCAGTCAGTCTTTGTGTGCAAATCCCACGTCTTTCTCCCCCAGACTGAATTATTCAATTTAGATGCCATTTGTTTTTACAGTTGGCAATAGGGACTTTGTGCACTCTCCTCTTCATAAACTCTGGTTGTACTCAGTTACTACACCCTCACTCGTAAAATTTTCAATATTTTCTCACGATGCAAACCCATTGTGTTTGCATGTTCGTTTTCTTTGCTGTCTTCAAAATTAGCAGCACGTAGGTGTGAAGAGGGTTTTAGAAGCTGTCGTCTCTGGAGACAACTCTCAGTTTCACACATGGCAATCAATTTTTTGTGACAAACGTTTCAGTGAAAGGTGCAATTAGGACTCGCTGTTTGATCAACAGGGAGGAGTTTGATGTGTATGCACTCAGGAACTTAGTCCTATTTAAGATCAGTTTCCCTGAAGGGACACAACCTTACTGATTCAAAAACAAAAGTTTTCTTTTCTAAAAATTTGATTTCAAAAACATTGATTGCATTACTCTAAATAAAACTGGAAATTATAAAACTATTGTCATTGTGCAGAAAGAACCAACGAGTAGCATCATTTTTAAATTTTTGTTTCCCACACTTCACTTTTGACATCCCAAGATGCTTTGCTATTTATGGCACATTCCTGTAAATAATGGCAGTGTCTTAAAGTGCTGTAATTGCATATGATTCCTCTCAGATTTCACTGCAGTTTACAGCATGACACTGTGTGAAATTTACACAACAGAACAGTGTTCACATTTCACCATACATTTACATCAAGGTTTTACAGGGCACAGGTTGACGTGGAAATTGATTGGATTACAGGATGAATGCTTCAGCTTCACATTCAAGTAATTGCACTTGACTGCTAAGAGCAAAGTTTAACTTTCATAACAAAAGGTTTGCTGAAATAAAATTTTATAATTTTCCATGTTTGTGCCAGTACAAAGTGTGTAAGTGTACAGTACCATATGTACTGATTCCTGCGAGCTAAAATGGTCCATGTTTGACCCAATTCACCAATAACACTCCAAACCTTTTCTCTACAGCTATATTTAAAATGTGAATCGATGATAATAGCTCTTTCTGGTGCCCGTAATGCACTCTAATACCTTGTCTGACAAATATGCATCTGTCTAATCTAATCTCTGAAGCCATGGTTTCCAACCTCTCTAGCAAAACCTTTTGCTCCAACAGTAAATGGAGACAACCCATTGTATGGGGAAAAAAACACTCTCCTGGCTTCGGTTATGCAAATTCATTTGAAGAATGAGAAAAAAAAGTGAAGGAAACCAAACCAGCCACTTTACAGAACACAGAGAGAAGACTCAGTAAAGGTGGAGACTCTTCTCTACAAAGAGCTGCAGAGTTTTCTCATCCTAATTTTTATTCTCTGTTCTCCAATGTTCCCATTACTTCTGGAAAAGATGTGGTCTGGTGATTGTGTAGGAATATTATATTTTTAATATTTGTAATCGTAGATTGGCTCACATGTAGACATAAATCCAAATGTTATTTCTTTCAGTGAATTTAAAGTTTCTAAAACCCAAATTGCATTGTTCTTTCACTTCAGAAAAAGTACAAAGAGGACCGAGTTAATAACATTCAAAGCCATAACAGTACAGGAAGGAAAAGTGAATGACTGGTCTGGCAAATTAAATTTGCGAGAGCCTCTGTGTACCCAGGGACCCTCACAGGGGCATTTTCTCCCCGGTGGCCTTAGCGCACCCTTTCTCCTAATGGAAGGGAAGCAGAACAGATGGGACACAAATTGCACTTTCATACACCTCAAGGTTCAAGGCAATTTCCCCTCTGCGCCTGTGAAGTTCTCAGATTGCCTCTCCATCCTTTGAGCCTTTCACTCTTCAAAGGAGTTTGGGTTTGTTCAGTGCCATGACTCATACACACACTAAAACATACTCTAACACCAGCAGGTGAACACACACATGCACACAAACACTAACCTAAAAGCAGTTTTCACTTTGGTCACCATACGTGGTTTCATTATCACAGAATTATTTGTGTAACTCATTTTAAGCACAATACTGATCAAAGAGTTTGCGTGAATAAATAAGAAAGATTACTGATCTTATAAAAGAATCCTTTGTTTGGCCTGAGTAGTGCACCCTGATGTCCTTTATGGTGCTGCTTGTTTTTTCTCAAGTCATTACATGCAGCAGGGATTTGTGCGACCTGTAATGACTCCAGTATTGTTGGATGTATTACAATACCGTTCTGATGGGTCACTATCAGTCTCTATTTTTTCAATTTTACAAACCATGAAAGCTGAAACAATAGTAATGTATCAGAGCAAGTCGAGTCCATCTCTTTTATTTGATGCTGGATGTACGTTGCTGAATGGCCCAGGTGCCAGCAGAGCTGCTGAGGAGGTAATAAAAGACTTCCAGCAGCATTCATTGTTTACAGCTCCATTAACAAACTAACATTAAGGCCCATTTGACTAAATACTGCTGACAGAGAATATGGTGATCAATCACCATGGCAACCCCAGTCATTAATTAATATTGCGCTCAGAGGAATGTACACATTGTACACATTTTTTTTGTCTTGTGCAGGGTTAGGAGGTGGTGTTGTTGGATTTCCTGGATGGAGTTTCCAACTGCGCCATCCTTCATTTCTGGCCTTTGTCCGATGCCGGCACAAGCAGCCTTGCTCTGCATACCAACTGAGGGGTTAACTGTGTCCCCAAAGCAATTACAGCCAATTGTGGAGCTAGTTAGCAATTAGTGGATTAAATGTAATGAGTCTGTCGTAACCATGGTGACGGGATTTTTCAATGGTGCTTGTCAAAATGAAGAGCCTTTTAAAAAAACAAAAAGGTAATGGTTTTAACAGATGGAGGTTCAGTCCATTTAGCATGACCATCACCTTAGTTTATTTAATGTAATTAGTTGTTCTCATGTGAAGCTTAAAATAAAAAGTCATTTTTAAAAATCATAATTAACCTGCAGAATTAATATAAGCAGTGAAAATAGTTAAGCATAACATAAACCCATGTTTGTGGATAAGAGCACCCAATGTGGGCGGCTTGAAAGCAGTGGTGACCTCATTTTTGAGTCCAGCAATTGTTTTTGAGCTTCTTTGTATAATATACAAAAATTACATGAAATCAGGTAGGGTTTAATGTTCATATACAGCACACGCCAAAGCATAGCTAGACTCATATGAAAGCAGGGTTGCATATTTAATAAGTTATGTGCACTCAGCTTGTACTGTATGTTGTTCACTCAGCTGTCAGCCATAGTTATTAGACTGTTCAGTCATATGCATATTGCACATATACAGTGCCATCTGTGCTTTTGTCCCTTCAGGGCCAGAGCTGACACATTACAGTGGGAAGACTCTTATTGAGTAGTATAATGGATTCCAAAATACAGCATTTGATATCCAGTGTAATTTGATCGCTATTTAGTCAGGATATCTGATGCTCATTCCTCTCCCTTTATGAAACCGTCTGTGCAAACGGGGCCAGAATCCAAAAATGATTTATGACAGATTCATGAAGAGAGGCCAAAGGGAGAGAAACAGATTAGGTAGAAATCTGGAGAGATAAAGATGAGACGTCTGTTTCCTGCTGAGGGCAGTGAGACAAGCCCTGTCTGTATCAAGCTCAGGAAATGTGCTCAGGGCCCTGACAGACAGCATCGAACCATCTCACAGCTGACACAGACATCATCTTTCTTTTTATTTCCTAAGGCAAGGGGAGAACTGTGACATTGCCAATTATGGAATCCTTAGGTGGCCTTAGGTGCTATATTTAGTTGTTTCATATACTGTCTATATATATATTTATATAGAGTCCAGATGAAGGCTCTTGTAGTCATTACTTCTCAATAAACATCTCATCATGTGTCCAACCAGGTAGTGACACGAGAGACAGGTACATCATGGCCAGAAATGAGTGCAGTTGAAGGGGAGGTCTGATACTGTCAGCTGAGCACATGAGCAGCGGACAACATGATTTATCCAGTCCGCTCCTCCACTTTATTCAACTACCACTGTGGTGGAAACAACAGCAGAAACTGTATTTGGACAGCACGCAGACATCCCTGTTTAAAAAGAGCAGCCGCTATCTAGAATCCAAACACCCTTATCATTCAGGGGAATGCGTTTTCAAGTCATATCATCATTACAGAGTTCACGGGGTTGAGCAGACTTTGACACTTGATAACACTGAAAGTGTGTTTTCTCACAGTGTGAAGTGGAATTTGTGCTGACAAATCAACAGCAACCCGGGCTGATTCAGCCCATTTCTCCAGTTTTTAGCTCCACTCTCCTTTTTCATTTCTCCCCACCTTTCAGGCACGATGACTGTCAGCCGTAACACCGGTCAGCGCAAGCCTGGACGTAGTTGAGCAGAGTGCTCAGGGTGGGTGGGTGTGCGATTACCTTCGCCCCGGCTGCTGCAAGCACTGAGGCGATGGAGGAAGTTTGAGGGAGAGTGGTGAGCTTTTAATACCATGCACAATAGGCCACCTCAACCCCAGACAGGCACCATATTTACACTGAGCTAAGGCTCTCACTGAGCCTTATAACAGAGCAGGCAGAATGATCACCCCTTGCTTCGCAGCCAGGGATCCATAATTCATGAGAAGAGGTGGATGGGGTGCAAACAGGGCATGCTTACAGAGGGGGGGCCGCCGCCTGAGGAGTGTGTCCTGAGCCCTGTGTGTCTAAGTAATTAAATGGGATTAGGTATGCACTGAACCCATTTTCAGAGAGATTGGCTGGCAATGCCATTATTATTGGAAAGGATCAGAGGGGCTTATAGGCATTGGGGAAAAAGGTAACTGAAAAGGGAGGTTTGAGGAGATTTATTAAAAGAAAGAAAAAAACTACCTTCACATGTGGATAGCAGGTAGGAGACAATCATCTTTTATGTCTCTCTTCCATCTTGAAAGGACAAAGCGTTGAGAGTGACCGCGTCCCACAGCTGGGCTTCCTGTCCTGACACAAGGGCAAACTATGTCCACAAACTCTGCATCTCCGCTCTGCTCTAAACATCCGTTCCTAATTTGTGTGACAATGCCAGTGTGGATGGCACCTGATTTGCAAGAGGGTGCCCGAGGCAAAATCCATTTGAATAAGCACACATCCAAGTTATCAGGGATCATGGGGAGGAGCTCACAGCCAGGAAGGGCGCTGCGTCTTCCTCGCTAGCTCAACACCTCTACACCCTTGGCTAACGATGTGCCTCTGTGTGCACCTGGACGGTAATCCTAACAATGCACCAAACAAAAAGGTTCACAAATAATCACATATTGTAACCCAACATCTTATTCCTAATCTGTACCAATCATAAATCCCAACCGGTGAGCCCTACTGAGGCATGATTTCCTCTTGCTAGAAGAGCTGAAGCAACTTCTTGTTTGTGCCTCCTTTTCCCTTCCAGAGAGAACCTTTTGGCGACAGCAACCCTGGGAGAGATGCAGAAAGCACATCCCCTGGGGAGAAAAGCTGCCTCGGGCTTCAGAAAGCCTATTTACAACAAGCTGTGCTTGTTACTTTCATCAAAATAGAGCACTGAGCTTTTCTCCTGCCTTGTTTTTTTTTGTGCTTTTGGCAGGAGGTTGTTATTGTAAAGCACTGACTCCATTCTGCTCAGCGGTGCGGTGAAAGTCTAGCTGTCCATGACCATGGAGAAGACAAGAGGGAGACGACTGTTGGACAGAAGACACGCCCTTCTTCTCTAAGAGCTTGGTCAGTTTTATAGAGTTTGAAGGAATGTCTCTGGGAGTAAGGGAGAAGCCTGATTTGTCATAGAACCTCTGATCCTACATCATGTTCACTTAGAGGATTGTTGGTCTCTGGTGGGCACATTTGTCATTATCTATTGGGCATGCGGCCATCCAGATGTTGAAGGAGAGGACAGGAAATCAATAGACTGGACTGGACTGGGCTGCTAGAAGACCATAGGGAGGTCCTCTGACTCTGGCTTGTGCGGCTACTCCTCTATCAAGCCTCTTTCCACTGCAGTTTGGTCCTGCACATTGAAATTCACCAGAAGAACTCATCAAAGGAGAGATAAATCATGCTACATTTGACTCAACAGATTTCAGACAAAGCAGCAATCGCATCCACTTACTGTTTGGGAAGAACTTCTGTTTGCTTTTGATACTTGATCCTTACCTTTGTTCGTGGCACCAAACACAGAAACAAGTTGCATGGAATATTTCACATTGGAATTACAATTTCAGCGTGTGCTGAAATAGAAATTATCTGCCAAATCTTTTAATGCTGCGTGTTTCCTGTTTACTTTTATCAACCCTGAGTAGAAGGAGAAGAGAGAAACTCTAAGAGGAATCAAGGTCAATGACTCCTTGACAATCGCTCCATCTGCTAGGTGTTATCATTTCATTACCTACCCACGTCAACAGACGTTGCTATTTTCTTTTTTTGACTCCATTTCCATAGTAACAAGTAATTCATTGTTTTTAAGGGGCCATTCATTCCTGGACAATTTCACCTAATGGCACAATATCAGAGGCACTTTTCAGCTGTCTGAAAAGTCGGTCTATGTGTGTGAAAGATAAAATGTGCACATTAGGAGGACAAACCTAAAGGTGCTATATGCTGTCAATCGTTCCTGAGGGGTAATAATCATTTAAACAATATGCCATTTGCCCACAAGGTGGAGATTTTCATATACGTGACTGACTGCTGCTAATCTGGCTATTGTCACTATCAACTCCTGAGCTCGCTGCCATCCTCTCATTTCCCCACCCTTCCTCTATTTTACCTCAAGTATGTAGAACAAAGCAGGGGAGAAATATCACCCTAAGGAGGTGGTCCACCTACAGAATCTATAAAGTCCTCTGTCAAAATCAGCTCCATCACTTTATGAGGACATTAATCTGCTACTGCAATGCACTGCTCTTCAAAGCACCTTCACAATGTGGTTGTTCTTTTTTCCTGCTTTTTCTTTTTGTTACTGCTGTTTCTCATGTGCTTTGTTATACAAAATCTCAGAAAGTTTATCAAAATGGAGGGAAGGCTGTAAGGAAGAAACAGCGCCTCTGAGAGAAATAAAGGATGGGGATGGAGCGGAGACAGAGATAGATAGAGGGGAGAGGAGTCGGGAGGGAAGAGTTGCACTTCTGAGTAACAGCCCGGCCAAAATAAATCCTCTACAGGAAAAACAAAACATCCTGTGGAATAAAATTTTGGCACAGCCTTCTAAAAATGCTGCAACCTTCATCCTTCACTCTGGAGTGTCAGATTGGGTTTGGGAGAGATTGAGAAGTTGTCCTTGCAGTTGTGCTTTTTCTGCTCAAATACTGCATGTGCATTCTGCTCCACAAATACGCCACAAGTGTACAAACACACACACAAACACACACATTCACACTGTAGCTGGGTCAGTGGAGTGAGAGCATCCCACCACTTTAATTGGCTGCCTGTAGGTGCAAAATGAGTGATATCTGTCAAACTAGTGAGCTCAAAGAGGAAACAAAGTTAAAGATGTATTATTCCTGCAGGACTCTATTGTCTCCACACTGGTCATGACAAATGCAGCTCACGAAAGCTCCCCATCCACTATTAAAATCAGATTCTTCTCTGGCTGTGTTCAATCGCTCCAGAGATTATTAACAACACACAAGGAAAGCTCGGTTCTGTTCTCTAACAGCCTTGCTGATGTGGAGGTGCTACCTGGAGAATGAGTGAAGCTGAGCAAATGCTCTGTTCAGTAAATAAATTAAGTGCATAAATAAAGGTGGTAATCGACAGAAGGCAGTAACAGACCCCACGTCTGTTAATTATGGCCCTGCTGCAGATTTGGGATTTCCTGAGCTAACAGGTAGAGGAGTCTGGGATTGCAGGGTTCCACAAGGGATTGCAAAGCGCTGCTTTGTCTGCTGATAAATGTGCTGGGGGTCTTTAGAGGTGATCTCAGACACAAATTTAGTGCTGTCAATGCGGAGAAGGCAAATAAAATGCATCCAGAATTATCTTCACTAAGGAGGCTCCACTCCAGTCATTTCACTTAACAGCCTGTCCTTTTTTTTAAGATTCACTCCGTAATCACAGATGAGAGATGTGCACATCAAACAAGACGAGCGACTTTGGTCTGCACAGCTGCCTTATAAAAAGCAAACAAGCTATAAATAAAAGAGAATTTTATAGAGGGGCGTCTGTCTGGTGTGTGGGGTTGAAATGGGAAGAGGAAAGGAAAGGAAAGGAAAGGAAAGGAAAGGAAAGGAAAGGAAAGGAAAGGAAAGGAAAGGAAAGGAAAGGAAAGGAAAGGAAAGGAAAGGAAAGGAAAGGAAAGGAAAGGAAAGGAAAGATCAGTGAGACATCAGAGACCGCAGTGTATGAATTTACCTATTATGGATACAGTGTGAGGCTATTTAAATGTGATGATAGGAACAGGTTGGCTCAGGGTGGGGTTAGTGTCACAGCTTGTAATGAGATCCTTTGATGTGGCAGATAAAGCAGGAGCTGAATAAGGGATAGGGCCCTCTGGGGAGGACAGGCGAGAGGACACCAGTCTAACCATCATAGCCAAGGAGTGGAAAAGGGATGAAAAGGAAAGAATGTGACTCAAGTGTAGGTGGGGGCAGGAAACAGCACCCAGACAAGACAGGATGGGTCCTTCACATTTGTTCTCTTAACCCCACCCTTTTGTTAATGTATTTCTTATGTAATCAATTCTGGTTTACTTAACTTAATCTGATTTTAATATTGATACCAAATTTCAGCAAGAAAAATTTAAGAACAGTAAATATAAGGGAAGTTTATTCTATTTTTTTGTTGTCCATGGAAAACGTACAAGATTTCTTAATTTTTTCACTACCCTCATGTGGTTCTATCTATGTCAATGCAGAGGATGTATGGACAAACACTATGTTGCCAAAAGCATTCGCTCGCCCATCCAAATAATCAGAACCAGGTGTTCCGATCACTTTCACGGCCACAGGTGCATAAGATCACGCACCTAGGTATGCAGACTCCTTTTACAAACGTTTGTGAAAGAATGGGTTGCTCTCAGGAGCTCAGTGAATTGCAGCGTGGTACACTGATAGGATGCTACCTGTGCAACAAAACCAGTTGTGGCATTTCCTCCCTCCTAAATATTCCACAGTCAACTGTCAGCTGTATTATAAGAACAGCAGCTCGGCCACAAAGTGATTGGCCACGTAAACTGACTGATGCGCATAGAGCCACTCTTCACATGTTCTTCAGATTAGCTCAAGAACAGTACGCAAAAAATGTTCCATGCAACGGGTTTCCATGGCCGAGCAGCTGCATCCAAGTCATACATCACTTGTCGAACTGCATAGTGCCAAATGTAAAGTTTGGTGGTGGTGGGGATTATGGTGTGGGGTTGTTTTTCAGGAGCTGAGCTTGATTTTCTTGGTTCCAGTGAAAGGAACTGTGAATGCTTCAGCATACCAAGACGTTTTGGACAATTCCATGCTCCCAACTTTGTGGGAACAGTCTGAATTTGTCCCCTTCCTCTTCCAACATTACTGTGCACCAGTGCACAAAGCATGGCCCATGAAGACATGGATGAAATACTCTGGTGTGGATGAACTTGACTGGCCTGACCTCAACCTTTGGGATGAATTAGAGAGCATTTGTGTGACCTCACACATGTGTTTCTGGAAGAATGGTCAAAAATTATAAACACACTCCTAAACCATGTGGACAGCCTTCCCAGAAGAGTTGAAGCTGTTGTATGGATTAGGAATTGGATGTCACTTACATTTATGAGTGAGTCAAGGCAGGTGAGGGAATACTTTTGGCAATATAGCTTATGTATAGATCGAAGGACTGGACGCATGGATGGACATGTCCATTTACAGACAAAGAGGGAGCATAGATAGGCCTCAACAGGGAAGGTAAATGATTGGCCAGGCTGTTTTGTTTACTATGTACTACTGGCCTATTCATATGTAAAAATAACACTCAACATAGACTTTTAAATGGCATGCCTCTTTTCTCTAAAGATTCCCATTATGCTGTCTAAAAATCATACACTGCAGCAGCATTGGTTTGTCCAGTGTAAATAATCACAGGCGGCACAAAGAAAGGCCTTTGTTGTCGTGCTTGTTGCAAAATCTCTATGCAAAAAGGCCTTCTGTTTGCTAGTGTGTGTTCAAGATGGCAAACACACACATACAGTACACACACTCCTGACCTTAAGAACACTATGCTCACACCAGGTGTCCCTGTGGAGTCCGGCTGGGTCGCTCTGCCATTAATAGACATTTCCACCTGCTGTCTCAGTTTAGCCTTGGCTTGTTTTATTTTCAACAGAAATCAATCAGGCTCTCACAAGGCCTCATCAGCTTACGGTACGCCTGAAGGCACACCCACTGGGCACTTAAAACGCGTGCATTCACATGCTCACATATACAAATACAAACAAAAAGCTCAAAAACAACATGTAGGCCTCCGCTTGATGTTTCTTTTTTTTGATGGGAAGCAAAGTGCAAAGCAAGAAAGGAATCATTTGACAGAAAGAAAGAATGTGACAGTGTGTATTCGTAAGCCTTGTCAGTATTATTGAAGCTTACTTTGAAGCCAAGGACAGAACAATAATCAAGGCCTGCGTCTAAAAACACAGTGGAATCTCAGCACGAGATGTTCTTTCTGACTGGAAACAAATTGGATTTCTCATCAATGTCACCTGACGTGATCTTACATACCATTAGTCATAGGTAATCTTTGATTATTCAGTATATGCACACACACAGGCTGCTTTCATCCCTCAGAAGTTTGTCTTCCCCAGCTGTTTGAATGTTGTGATTAAGATTATCATAAAACTGGGTATATTTGGCTGGTCAAAGTTCATTTTGTTCATGTCTCACCACCAGACCATGTGTTTGGGTTAGGGTTAGGGTTAGGGTTAGACCAGGGTGCTGGTAGTGGACCGCTGCTGGAGACAAAAATGAAAGGAAATATTATTATCAAAGACAATCAATCTCCCGCCATCCTTCCATGCAGTCGGTCTTGAATGCAACGAAATAAAGGATTATAGTCTAGTGGGCTGAACTTTGGACTGCAAGGAAACGTGAAAGGCTTGAAGGAATGTCAAACCCGTACGTGCTCGGTGTAGACAACAGTAGGATATTTACAGTCAACGCCCTGGACAGGGGGTTGCATTTCACCCAGAGACTCAAAACCTCAAAGCAACAACAGCCACAACCTGGCGCGTGTGGGCCTGTGTGTCACGGCTCATTTCCCTCCACTCTTCATGTCTGTTGTTGGGCAAATGACTCGTGGAAAACATTCACATTTACACACCTGAAGTTGCGTGTCTTTTCCATCTCTCAACATCCAGAGCAATCCATATGGAAATCCTGACTTTTACATACAGATAGTTAAACCACTGTCAGATCTAATTTATTTCAGATGAATACCTTTCCTACTTCTTTTTTTTATTATGAAGTGACTTTCAAACAGCTGAGTTTTTCAATCAACATTCAAACTTTCTCTTTTATAGTTTATAACAAATTTTGAAAATAATCTGATATTTATCTTGGACATTGAGTGATGACATCTTTGATGTGTTTATTTTTTAGTCTGTTCTCTTTTTCCAATTTGAAATTTTCAATTTGATTCTATCTTGCCTTGTTAAGAAATGTTTATTTTATGACAGTTATAGGTACCCTAATATATTTGGCTCACACTCAAGTTCAATATCAGTTTCCACGGCGATCGAGTGCAGCATCCATAGTTCCCATCTGACAGGCTGGATGGGTACATCGAGGCAGACAATGCCATGGAACACAGAAAACGGTGCTCAAAAGTATGGATTTATTTTCCGTTGAAAAATGCCAGGTCGGCATAGTGCAACATCTGTGCCCAGTAAATGGGAGGATGAACAACTGACATGAGTAAAACTTAATTGCATGGTGTACAAATCAGTGAGTGTACTGTTTTTGACGCATTACGCTGGTCTGCCTCAGCCTGCAGCAACCTGCCACCATCAGGTAAATGAAACTTAATTAACAGTTGTCTTATTGTCAACACCAATACAGTAAACAAGTCACACTTGACACTAGTCCTGTTCGCAGTTGCTAAGCCAGCAGCAGTGGCTCCATGACTTGAACAGAATATGAATGAGTCCCTCATAATGAATGATAAAGGAATGAATGTTTTTAATACATTTTTCTTCAGCATGTGGCCTGTTTGACCCTGCCCTTCAAAGAGCCACAATCAACCAAAACTGAAAAGCAAAAATTGAATTGAAATCTCAGATGTTAAAAACCAAATGATGCCCAAACTTAATTTAGTTACCAGCGTCACACAAAAGCTTGACTGTGCATGAAATTTTGTGCAGCGTAGGTCAAGGAACAACCCATTCAAATTTGGAGGGAGTTCAGATAAATGGCAAATCATCCACTCATTCAATCAGTTTACATACTGCTTCCTCCGCTGTCGTGGGCACAGGGGTTGCTAGAGCCTATCCCAGCGGCATGAAAGGGGGAGACACTCTGGACATGTTGCCAGCGCATCGAGAAAAAAAAAAGTAATATTTATTTATTTACTTACCGATACTTACTTTACGTTCTTCACTGCTGACATATGGTGACCATTGCACTACTTATATGTCTGGCACTGCAGCTGCAGGTAGTAATAATAATTTTTTTGTGAATGAAGGGAATGAGGTGCACTTGTCATTACAGTTTACATTTGGACAGAGCCTTTTCCCTACTCATCCAAGTAATCTTTGTTTGAATTACACACATGACAGTAGTCCTAATTTTCACATCTATCAAAAAACAGATTAAATACATTAACATGAATATGGAAGTCATCCTTTATTTGACCTTTTGCTAGCATAAAGACTGAAAGCAAGGGAAAACTGCAAGCCTGGCCTCTTCTGCATAATCGCTACACAAACAAAAATCTAAGTGTCAAATTGTGCTCTTTAGGAGGATGAGAGACAGAGCTCGACACACTGCAAAGTGCAACTCTGCAAAAGACAAGAGAATTAAGGCAACATCTTCATTAATTTAATAACACATCCACAAATACTCAAATGCATTTAAAACCGAGAAATAATAAAAGCATTTGTGAAAATTGCAATAAAATCAGGGAAGGAATGCAAATGTATTTTAAAAGAAACTTGTTTTGATGGTAGCTTGGACATACATGTTGCTGCAACGGTTCAGGACTTATTAAGCTATTGAAGTTGGGCAGGTGCGTGCATCAGCCCCTTTCTCTGCCAGAAAACAAGCAGAATACAAGCCGTTGCAAGGGAACCTAATACAGGTTTCACTTCCTGACCTCATCCAGGCAGTAGGGGAGAGTCTCTAAATCTTCCTTTCAACAAAAACTTCTCCTCTCAGGTCCACATTTCCACCTGCCTGCCCTGACATCCCCCACACGCTGCAGCTGTGACCTCAGCTCTTTCTACACCACATAGTGGGAGGAGGTTACAGCGAGTCAAGAGCGCAGCAGGCAGGTTTGGGCTCTGTAATGTAGGCTATTATTCTGTGTTCAGTCTTGACACTATCAGCCCCTGCATTTTTCAGAAATGTCACTGACAAGGCATTCTGATATTACTGTATCTCACTGCAGTTTGAATTATTTCTGTTACAGTATGTACCATTTATTGGTATCTGTATATATTTGCATATCTTTTACATTTGTAGATGTAAATATAAACATAATGTAGCCACAAGAGGACACAAGCCAGTGTCTTATTGTGCCGGTCCCAAGCCCAGATAAATACGGAGGGTTGTGTCAGGAAGGGCATCCGGCGTAAAATTTTTGCCAAATCAAACATGCGAATCAAACCTATGACTTCCATACCGGATCGGTCGAGGCCTAGGTTAACAACGACCGCCGGTGGAAATTGGACGACTGTTGGTTGAAGAAGGAGAGGAAGAAAGTGTGTTCATAGGAAGGGAGAGAAGAGAAGCGCCAAGAGTATCGGACTGAGAGTAGGTATGTTGAATGTTAGAACTATGACAGGAAAAGGTAGAGAGTTGGTTGACATGATGCAGCGAAGAGAGACATACTGTGTGTCCAGAAAACCAGGTGGAAAGGTAGCAAGGCCAGGAATTTAGGAGCAGGGTTCCAGTTGTTGTATCATGGTGTAGATAGGAAGAGAAATGGAGTAGGAGTTATCTTGAAGGATGAGTTTTTTAGGAATGTCCTGGAGGTAAAAAGAGTGTCAGATAGAGTGAAGAGTCTGAAGCTGGAAATCGAAGGTGTGATGTTTAATGTTGTTAGTGTATGCTCCACAGGTAGGATGTGAGCTGGAGGAGAAGGAGAAATTCTGTTTGGACTTTGATGAAGTGATGCAGAGCAAACCTGGAAGTGAGAGAGTTGTCATTGGAGCAGACTTCAATGGACATGTTGGTGCAGGAAATAGAGGTGATGAGGAGGTGATGGGCAGGTTTGGTGTCGAGGAGAGGAATGCAGAAGGACAAATGGTAGTTGACTTTGTCAAAAGGATGGAAATGGCTATAGTGAATACTTTCTTCCAGAAGAGGCAGGAACATAGGGTGACCTATAAGAGTGGTGGTAGGAGCACACAGGTAGACTACATCTTGCGTAGACGGTGTAATCTGAAGGAGATCAGTGACTGGAAAGTAGTGGTAGGCGAGAGTGTAGCCAAACAGCATAGGATGGTGGTGTGTAAGATGACTCTGGTGGTGAGGAAGATGAAGAGGGCAAAGGCAGAGCAGAGGACGAAATGGTGGAAGCTGAAAAGGGAAGAGTGTTGCATGACTTTTAGGAAGGGGTTAAGACAGGCTCTGGGTGGTCAGGAGGTGCTTCCAGATGACTGGACAACTACAGCTAATGTGATCAAGGAGACAGGTAGGAGAGTACTTGGTGTGTCATCTGGAAGGACAGTAGATAGGGAGACTTGGTGGTGGAATGAGGAGGTACAGGAGTGTATACAGAGAAAGAGGTTAGCTAAGAAGAAGTGGGACACTGAGAGGACTGAGGAGAGTAGACAGGAGTACAGGGAGATGCAGCGTAAGGTGAAAGTAGAGGTAGCAAAGGCCAAACAAGGAGCTTGTGATGACTTGTATGCTAGGTTGGACAGTAAGGAGGGGAGACTGATCTATACAGGTTAGCAAAACAGAGACAGAGATGGGAAGGATGTGCAGCAGGTTAGGGTGATTAAGGGATGGAAGTCTATTGACAGGTGCCAGTAGTGTGATGGGAAGATGGAAAGAGTACTTTGAAGAGTTGATGAACGTGGAAAATGAGAGAGAACAAAGACTAGAAGAGGTGACTGTTGTGGACCAGGAAGTAACAAAGATTAGTCAGGATGAAGTGAGGAGGGCATTGAAGAGGATGAAGGGTGGAAAGGTAGTCGGTCCTGATGATATACCTGTAGAAGTGCCTGGGAGAGGTGGCAGTAGAGTTTCTGACTGGGTTGTTCAACAGAATCTTAGATAGTGAGAAGATGCCTGAGGAATAGAGGAGAAGTGTGCTGGTGCCCATTTTTAAGAACAAGGGAGACGTGTAGAGTTGTGGCAACTACAGAAGAATGAAGCTGATGAGCCATACAACGAAGCTATGGGAAAGAGTAGTGGAAGCTAGACTAAGGGGAGAAGTGAGCATTGGTGAGCAGCAGTATGGTTTCATGCCAAAAAAGAGTACTACAGATGCAGTATTTTCTTTGAGGATGTTGATAGAGAAGTACAGAGAGGGCCAAACGGAGCTGCATTGTGTTTTTGTAGATTTGGAGAAAGCTTATGACAGGGTGCCCAGAGACAAACTTTGGTATTGTCTGGAGTGGCAGAGAAGTATGTTAGAATGGTGCAGGACATGTATGAGGACTGTAAGACAGTGGTGAGGTGTGCCGTAGGCGGGACAAAGGAGTTCAAGGTGGAGGTGGGACTGCATCAGGCATCAGCTCTGAGCCCCTTCTTGTTCACTATGGTCATGGACAGGCTGACAGACGAGGTTAGAAAGAAATCTCCGTGGACTATGATGTTTGCGGATGACATTGTGAGGAGAAGCTAGAGAGGTGGAGGTTTGTCCTGGAAAGGAGAGGAATGAAGGTACAGAGTACATGTGTGTGAATGAGAGGGACCCAAGTGGAAGAGTGAGGTTACAGGGAGAAGAGATCAAGAAGGTGGAGGATTTTATGTACTTTGGGTCAACAGTCCAGAGCAATGGAGAGTGTCGAAAAGAGGTGAAGAAGCGTGTACAGGCAGGATGGAATTGGTGGAGAAGACTGTCAGGTGTGATGTGTGATAGAAGAGTTTCAGCTAAAATGACAGGAAAGGTGTACAAAACTGTGGTGAGACCAGCGATGTTGTTCGGTCTAGAGACAGTGTCACTGAGGAAAAGACATGAGACAGAGCTGGAGGTAGCAGAAATGAAGATGCTGAGGTTCTCTTTGGGAGTGATCAGGAAGGATAGGATCAGGACTGAGCACATCAGAGGGACAGCACATGTTAGAGGTTTTGGAGATAAAGTCAGAGAGGCCAGACTGAGATGGTTTGGACATGTCCAGAGGAGAGACAGTGAATATATTGGTAGAAGGACGCTGAGTTTTGAACTGCCGGGCAGGAGGCCTAGAGGAAGACCAAAGAGGAGGTTTATGGATGTAGTGAAAGAGGACATGAAGGTAGTTGGTGTGAGAGAAGAGGATGCAGAAGACAGAGGTAAATGGAGGCAATTGATTCACTGTGGCAAATGAAAAATTTGTTCAAGCATTGCAGACATTGCGGATGAAATTAGTATCCTACGCTGATGAAGATTATTTAAAAGCACCTGTAGATCTTGCTGATGATGACCAGAAAAATCCAGTCAGTTTTTCTTTGGGCCAAACTGTACTTTTCCAAATAATGTCACTGAGACATTCTGAAACTTTCCGTTGGGAAGCAGACAAACAGTCATACCATGGAGAAAACATTACTGTCTTGTCAGAAGTAAATATGTGTGTTGCTGATACCTACTTGAGCTTGGGAAACTCTTTGACACCTCTTTTCATCAGAATTTTGCACCATTGCTAATCATAACTAGAGCAAGTAGAGCAGCAGCCGAACTGTGATGATTCACAGACATATTAATAAATAAGTGTACATTTAAAAATAGTCTGAATAAATATTTATACATACTTTACTTAGTCTGTATCAAACATTTTAAAACAGTGCATTTGCAATAGTTTATTAGGCTTATATTTTCTCTTTTTATGTGAGCGTCTCCAGAACTGATTGACCTCTGTTAGATTTACTGTGTTGAGGTGAAAAGAAGCTCCTCCAGTTCCCACCTATCACCAGAGGGCACAACACGCTCCGCTCTGGAGGGTGAGGTCATAACCTATGAATTTTTAAGGTTCATACATGAAAGGGTAAAGACAAAAATGATGATAATTCATCAAAGGGAGTCTTTTACGGTTTTGCATGGGAACAAAGGGCTCTGTAAATCATTACTAATCAGAACCCTAAGAGCAAATTAAATTGGCACAAGAATCAATGGTCTTGGATCAATAGGTGGAAAGGACGGCGGATTTGGCTCCAGAGAGCTGTGGAATTCCAGAGGCCATACAGGAGGCCTCGGATCTGTTTCCACTTTATAGCCACAGCTGTCAGAGCTCATTCACGTCAAGATGGACCGCCGTTTCTGAGCGTGGCTCAGCTGGGCTTAACTGCAGCGAAACCGTAGAGGGCAGATAAATATGAGGCAGAAATCTGACTGATGAAATCTGACTGATAAACAGAAGATTCAGATAAGATTCCCAGTGCCCGTTTGCCTCTGCATCTTTCTCCTCCATTCATCTTTTAGAAAGATTGAATTTAAAGTCTGCAGTGGTGCAACAGATGGCTCCAAGTTCACTAACGCCATAGTTCCACATATTTAAGGTCACAGGCAATGATGCACCAACAGCAAGTGCACGAATCACTATGAATAACTCCATAACGGTTGTAAACCACACTTAAGACAGATCGGCATCGACACAGCTATCCTGCCATCTGTTCACTTGCAAAGCGGTTCTATGGATGGCGGTGCTATTTTGTCACTGGGTCAGTCTCCATCAATCTCCTCCAGACTATATGTCCATAGACAAAAAAAACCCATGAATAGATAATTAATCTGCATATCTGGTTGAAAATTAATTACATTGCATTAGATAAAACATAATGACAAGGTGCACCCATATTTATCCAAGGGCCACTCCCCTATTAACTAAGTGACACGGTTCCCCTCGCATGCACACCTCACACATCACTTCATGTGCTTCCTGAGAAATATAGTTGTGAATTCCGTCACTGTTTCACCTTGTCAGAAGCTTACAATTATAGCATAGACCCCCGAGGCAAAGCTAATCTCAAAGCAAAAGGAAATCTTCTATCATATCAAGTGAAATTACTGTGAGCTTTCCTCAGCCTATTCTGATAAGATACCGATCAGCCAAATAGATTGGCTTTTCCATTATCTGCCGGGAAATCTTGGAAGGCATTGGGTAGATAATTTGCTAATGTTTCCTGTGACCTCCTGAGATTTAAATTATGTCTTTGGCTACATGTCAACTCAATCCTTCTGTTTACCAGGGAGCAAGCACTCAAAGAGCCATTAATATTCACTGCAACATGACTGTCTTTTCATATATTTCTGTGCACCATCTATACACTCAAGGGAAAGTAGCTTCCATGCTACTTGCAGGATGTAGATCGAGCCGAATGGATGCTTTAAAGACCTTGTGGATGTTCAGTAATGTCATAGAGAAAAGAGGAAAATGAGTAGTTATAGAAAATGGGGACAGAGGAATAATGTAATTCAGAAATTGGATAATCACCTTTAGTTTCAAATGTTGCAGAAAACTAGGCTTCTACAGTCCAATCCATATTTCAATGGATCTACTCCAACATTTTGAAGTAAGGTTCAATTATTCTAGGTTTAATTAACAAAATGTAATGAGCTGCTTTGATGTGGGAATTTACAGAAGCGAATGCGGTGAAATAATTTTAACAATAGAGTCTCATTGTCTTTTCTCATTAAAGCGGTTGCTTTACTCTGTGCATGTTTTTATCATGAACATAAGAAGGAAAAGAGGTTAGCAGCTTAAATGCTGCTCATAAGCAATTCAAATTCAATAAAATATGCAAACACATACAGATAAAAAAAACCCGCCTGTATATTTTGTCGTGTTATAAATCTTTTCTCCTCCTCAATAAATGAAGAAGTCAGTAAAATTTATTCCACAAGAACATTTTGCAGCCAATCAGGAGTTTGTGTTATAAGAGCAATATGACCTCCTATTGTTGTGAAAGATGAAGTGAAGCTCAGCTTTATGGGTGTGAATGTCCTACCCCAGGCAGAGCATGTTCTCTGCTCCTGTACCGACACACTTATGTCTTAATAACAAATCAGCCATGATTGGAACAATGCCTTCCTGGGTGGAAACTTGTCAGCAAGTCTGATCATTTAAAGAGGACTTGAATCACTAGCAGGAAATGGGAAAGCAAGTACTGTACACTCAGAACATGCAGTATGGTGTTGCATTGTAACAAAGCTTATCAAAACTGGCCTCACAATGATTGAACGATGGCTCAGATTCAACTGGCTTGTATTACACAGCGAGAAAAATGAACACAAACCCAAGAGAAATGAACACAACTACCGTCTGATCCGTCAGTCATATATTTTAAAACCTTGCTCAAATTTTCATTGAGCCCAGCGGCATCCCTCCTTCTGGACTTATTAAATCATCTTGAAGCAGCGAGGCTCTTTCACACACAATATTAGAAAGCCATCCCCCCTCCTATTACCAGCTACAGCCCTGTGATTTAAAGCTTTGATTCTGTTCAAATGACAACAAAGGTGAGCCCAGAGCTGACTCTCCTAATTCATCATGCCCTGCTTGATAAGAGTGGGATTAATGCTTTTAATGCGACGGTCGCAGGCAATCATCCATTTTAAAGCTGGCTCCCTGGAGGATGCAGCTAAAAAGGGAAAACACCTGAAACACAGGGTAGGGTGAGGGCACATCACAGGGATAGGAGCTTCACAGGACCTCTTCATCGAGGCTGGAGCGGGGCTGGTTTCCTCCTTCCTGCTAAAAGCCTGCCCTGTAGCCCTGGCCTGCATCCCAGGAGCAGATGGTTGCAAGACCTGAGGTAAAGTTTGACCTAAATGCTGAAATTCCAAATTCAAAAAGCGCCACATTTACCCTGCTCAAACATCCATCCTCCTCATATCCTCTCCCCTGCTGGGCCCACCATAGGGGGTGAAGCTCTGTCACATAGCTCTTTGACCATTTGAGATCCATACAAAAAGAAAATAACGTGTTTTGGACATGTTTTCCTGCCTTAATCGCTCATTGTGTAGTCACTGCATGCTTAATTTAACATCTGCCGACACCTCCACCCCAGCTCAAAACCCCTGTACTTGCACATCCACATTGGGACTTGAAATCAAAATGATCCATTATCCACATGGGTCTGGGGAAAGTGAGTGAGATCCCAGCTGCTTCTTGCTGTAGCTGTAATATTTTCTTTAGCTTGCTCTGTCTCCAAACCAAACCACCCATAATGAGAAGGCAACTGTTGATCTTGACGAAAATAGATGAGGTTGTCTTTCACCTGCAGTCCCCTTTTCCACTCTCCATGTGCAAAAACCAAAGTGCATTGTCAGAGAAAAGTCTGGCTCAAGCTTTGCTTGTGTGGCTCAGAGAGAGAAACTGGCTTTAAACTTAAGACACTCGGAATCAAAGCAAGAAAAGGAGCAAAAAAAATCTGTGAGGGATTTTCGACTGATTGTTATTTCTAGTCTCATGTCCAAAGCCTCACAGAAACAGTTTTTTATCATTTAAGAGCAAATGAGGCCCACTCCTCTGTCTGAACAACACAGAGACACCACAACACTTTCTTAACTAACAGGCTGGATTTCTGTAATGCTCTCCTTTCTGGTTTGCCAGAGAATGTAATAAATCAACAACAGTTGATTCCAACCAGTGCTGACTAAGACCAAAGGGAGAGCACATATATCAGCTATTTTAAGATCTATACTTACCTGTTAATTTCCATGTTTAGTTTAGAATTTAATTTTAATAGTCTCCCACCAGATGGTTCTTCTGGTTTATGGGCCATTCAGATCTCTCAGATACTCTTGTTCTTGTCTTTTAGCTGTTCCTCAAAGTAGAACCAAAACTTTTGTTAACGCCTCTTTTATCCATTATGCTTCGAGCCACTGGAGGCTGTGAGAGCTTATAGCATTGATATTTAACACTCAATCCATTAAGTTTGGATTCTATCTGATGTTTATATTAATTTAGCACAGCGTTTACTCAGTTATTGCTATCTGTTTCATTTTCGAATTATACAACATGGCTTTTGCTAGAAGAACACAATAAACTAAACATGGCAACATGTTCCTAGCATGCATGCATTGATTTGTTTCTGTGCTAAAAACACAAAAGTGACGAGAAAAAAAGAAAAAAATCGTTGTGGTCATTTTCACTATGATAAACATGTATGCTATAGACACAAACATAAAAACAAACTACGACAAAACTATATACAAAAGAGCAGCTGTCCCTGGGGTCTGTCAATGAAGCATCAAAAAGATGCATGCAGGTCCAACCTGTTCCGCCAGTCTCCTTTGATTGCTGCCATCTTGAAATGAAAAGTGCATCCCTCTACCTAGTTACAAAGCTGCGTGACCAAACACTGTGATATGTCGTGCAGCCTGTGCGTTCCGAGTGAGATATGCAAATAATATCATTTTTAGTTTGTACCCCTACATCATAAACCCAGCTTGAGTCTGCCTCTATAACTATAATCTGTCATTCATGTACGTACAGTGCACGATGCCTTTAGGGAACAACAACGTACGTGTAATACAGTATGGCATGATCTTGTCAAACACATTTAGGGAACAATCTTCCTCATTGTTGTTTTTAAACCTTTACTTCAGGAAGGTGCTGATGGATAGAAATGATCAGATGAAATTTGAGTTAATGATATACTACCAAAACAATGCATGATGAAAAACAATGCATGATGCAAATGTAAAACTTTACAAAATTAGACATTACAATTAAGAACATGGAAGTGTTTCTGAAGAGTTGACGTAATTTTGTCAGTTATATTAGTTTGCATAATTTATTACAACTATTATCACAGGTTGAAAAGAAACTGTGTTGATATGTGGCATTTATTTCTATTTTTAAAATACAGAGATTATTAGCTTCCTCCTGACTATGGAATGTAAGGATATCTCCTCTGTGGCCAGCCAAAATGTGAAAAAAAAACAACCCTGAATACATTTGAATAAATGTATTAAATATATTTTATGTGAATTGCATTGGAAATGTAATATTGAGCACAATTTAAATAAATGGAAATGAATAAAAAAGGGAACAATGCATTCAGTTTCAACTTATTCTAACATCAGCTTCTCCACCATTTCAGTTTTACTGCATATTTTGTGCTCTGCTGTCACAAATTATCTAAATACATGTTCCTATTGTCATTAATACTTGTCATTTCAGTAACAAATTACTAGTTGAACAATTAGTGATCTGATCTGAAACATTGCTGTCTCAATAATTCATCCATGATACATTTTGGTAGAAGAGGGAGGAGGAAGAGGAGGAGGAAGAGGAGCAGGAGGAGGAGGAGGAGGAGGACCCTTAGCTGATGTCAGTCTGCAGAGAGGAGGCAGGAGTGTGTTTGTTTGACACCACGGCACACAGTCTGGACATTATGAGAAAATCAATCATCTATTTGATTCCTTGCTGTATTACTGATTTATTTTTCCTGAGACTGCTGGCATGCTTCAAAATGCAAGCTGTGGCATTTAGGGCTTGTCAGATTATTTTAAAGGGAGATAAAGAGAGTCAGGCAACAAAGATGAGTCACAGTCTTTACACAGTTTTGTTTGTAATTTGGCCTGTGAGGAAATAGTGACCTTAGATAGCTGTGAAACCAGACGTTCACGTGCTTGCTATCACAACTGTCCTCTCAGTTGAGCTGTAATCACAGAATAACTAATTAATCAAAATTTTTTTCTTCTTCTGAGCGAGATCAACATGCAGCAGCATGTTGGTGTATGTTAGAGCATTAAATACTGAGCCTAAGAGCAACCTAAATAGGGCTGCTAATCAGGGCTCCAGGCCAGAGTAAGGTGCTGCAGGCCCTAACTGTGATGTTTCATTATTATCCCCCTTTAGCTGCATCGACAACACAGTAGGCCGCTTTAATTACTCTCCATCAGTAGGGGAGTCAAAGCCACTTCAGAGACACACTCTAATCCCCCCCCTCCCTCTTTTTTTTCTCTGCAGGGCACTCATTGTTTCTGAAATATCATTTCCCTGAGCTTTATGCACACTATTGGATTAAAATGTGGAAGTTTTGCTGAAGGGGGGTGAGGGGGTGGGGATGGAGGGTTGGCATTTGGGTATTTTAGATTAGCCCGAGGACCAGGATATCTCTAGTAACAGCATTTTAGTTCCATCTGCAGCCCACAGAAGAGACGCATGTAACTGTTCCTCAGTTCACACCACACACACAATCAGAGCCTTTGTGAGCAAATAATCATCACTTCTCATCTTCTTAATCTTAGCCTGGTGTTGTTACGGTAGTTAGCAGGTTACATTGCCAACTACCGTAACTACAGCACTTTCATGCATACTAACTTCTTCAAAACAAGAAAGATTTCATCAAAAATGTTGTATAAATGAGGCCTAAACAAGAAAAGCCTCATTGTGAATGTGTTTGTTTGGCTAAGATTTATGATATGTATGTAGACACTGCCACCAGCTTGACCCTGAGGTCATCAGTATTCAGGCATTTAAACTGATTTCATGTATCTGTGAGAGTTAGTGAGAAGTTTGCAAAATAAATCCTGATGTTCTATTATGGATGATCATATTTTTGTACTCATAGTCTACTGACGATAAATGCTTGTAGCAGGTTTACACGGTCAAGGAATTAAGTGGTCTGACTTAATTTGGCATGAGGAAGATTCCAACAAAACATCATCACCATGGTAACATCACCATATCACTGTTTTATGCCTTGGGCGCAATGATTAAACAGTGGATGATAATTTATGGCATAGCCTAGACCTTATTTCATACTGTTCAGGTTTGTTCAGCTATGTGCTTCCTTCTTTTATTATTTACCTTGAGTCAAACATAGATAGACGGTCAATAGATCGATAGATCAATAGATCGATCTTCTTTTATGACTTACCATGATGAAGCAGTATTTCAGTCCCCTCTTCCTGCTTTCCAAACCTCTTTGTTGCACTAAATGCTGTCTTTTCATCTCTGAGCACACAACAGCACACAGCTTTAACAAAGCCATGAGTTCTGACTGATGTCAGTCAGTCGGTGATTCTTTAAGCAGGAACCGGAGCTGTAAAGGGTCCCCCTCACCTTCTCTTCATTGCTCAGTTGAGGAGGCGACTGTTTGAGGCCTGCTGACCTCTTTGTGGCCTCAACCCCCGTCTATCACTGCTGGGTCTCAAAAACCCAACAATAACAGCCACGGTGCTTAATACCAAACTCAAGTTAACCTCATGGCCCCACTTCATCCATGCTTCTGCAGCCAAAAGAAGACTTGGTTGATGTTTGTTGGAACTATTTGTTCAGAGCTGTTGAGGTGGAATAATGTCAGTATGACCAGACGTGAGAAGTATCAACAACTTAATTTTTTTCTTGGCAGTTTCGATTGTCATATACAATCCATGACATCACAGCTACCTCAGTGTTCCCCTAATGCACTCTGCATTACAGCGTCTTGTATTCTTCTTGTTTTGTGGTATAAATATGATGGTATGGTAGCAGATGCAGAGAGCATCAAACAATACAGAAGGGGTTAAGAGCTGTTATTAGATGGGAACTAGGTCACCATTCAAGCCCACTCGCATGCATTGACTGTTTCGAGTGACTATTGATTTTCTGACTGAAGCAATGACTTCATTAATATCACCATTAGTCTGCCATCTGACACAAATGGGTAGCTTGGCTGCAGGGCCTCACAATAATTCAAGTGGATATGAATCAGAGATTGGATGAATTAAACATACAGTACATTTCAGGGCAAAAATGCATTACATATTGGGAGATTGGAAACCATTGTAGAGCTCGTCCACTGGACCGTGTTCAAATGAAATCATCAGACAAATCAAAGTCGACCTTACCTCTGCTTCAGCACGTGCATATATAAACAGACATTACTGGCAAATTCTCCTTTCATCGTTCAATTTAAACTCAATCTAGGGAAGACGAGAGGAAAATCAACAGATCGCTTTTCAGCAGGTTTTCAGAACAAAACAACAATGAGAGACGGATTATTTTCACTTTAATCCGGGGGCACCGGCTTAGCTAAAACAAAAGCACGACCATGGGAACGCATGGAGGACTGAGAAGGCTTGCTCTACCCACCAAACCCAGCTCTCCAGCAAACCACAAAAGATACACAATGTGTGTGTGTGTGTGTGTGTGTGTGTGTGTGTGTGTGTGTGTGTGTGTGTGTGTGTGTGTGTGTACACGTGAACGAGAGAAAGGGAAACAGGATTTGAGATCTATATTAAAACTGCAAATAGCTTTTAAAGATTAGTGACGGGCAGAAGGAGGTGACAGCGAGGGGATATGTGAAAAATGGATTGCCCCTCCCTACTGTGTCTATTTTGACAAGCATCAACTTGATTGTGAGAAGGCAATGCATGCTGAAAAGCCTTGACAAGTTTCTTTGAGGCATGTACAGATCTTTTGGTGACTGAATGGAACACAAATCAGGATTATGTATTACATCGCCACATTCAAACAGCTGGCATTAGGAGCTCTAAGTGTCTGGCGAGATACTGTTGTTCAAGGATGTGCCTCTCTCTCTTTTTCTCTGTGTATGCTGTAATTATGAAGATCTGGGTTCTTAGAAAACCGTTACATGTGAAGGCATGCAACTGGGACCAGAATGTATACGTTCTGAAAAATTACCAACCATTTAATGAGCTAAGAATTCTCTAACTTTGTCCAAAATTTAACCTTAGATTCTGTTTCAATCATGTTTACTTTGCTACTTTGCTGAAGAATTCAATTTCTATAACGTTTCGTTTCATAAGGAATCCACAAGATTAAGTTCTGTGCTCTGCAACTATTCAAACCAATCACTGTGGTCGTTGCATGCCGTGTAGATGCTCTGTTGTCAGAGATGTGTCTCACTCTGCAGCATTTATCAGGATTAGACAGGAGTAATCCCTTACCAAACTCCAGAGGATGTAATTTGGAGATATGTGCTGGAACTGAAACTGTGTCGGCTTACTCCCACAAACCCCATCTTCCATCCCATCTGAGGAGTCTAACTCGTTTTGGCCAGCCCTCAGACATATCCAATAGTTTGAAATGATAGAAAATGTGAACTATCGACAAGGAAAGCAGAGCTGGCAAGTACCCTTCAACTCACTTTCTCATCCCACTCCCCAGAAAAAACCCTCCTCCAGGCAGGTGGGGTGCTCGTGATGTCAGTCCACATCACTGATATCTGTCCTAATGTCCCTCAACACTTGACTGTCGCATCAACCCCCACATTAAGTCATTGCTCGTGCTCGACACAGGGGCCAGTCTGTGCGCTCCGGCCCACTACCGGCCCCTGTGCTTTTATCACACCCCAACCTCTCAGTGACAGACAGGACTGATCTCCCCTGCAGCAACCCTCCACCCTGCCAGTAAAAGGACAGCAGTGGAAAAAGCCCCCAAGGGCCCACTGAGGATGGACTCATGAATCAAACATACGCCTCAAGCTTCCCTCTTATCAGCGAGGTCAGTCCAGGCATTAATACACCATGGCTCCGGGGAGCTACCTACTGTGACCTCCCCTAGTTTCCCTGAACAGAAGGGCACAGTCCTCAGGAGCTGGTCTGGCGGGAGGGAGAGAGAGAGGGGGCCGCCCTCCAACACCATCACTTCACATTATGTTCACACACTGAGAGAGGGGGGGTGACAGAGAAAGATAAAGATGAGAGAGAATGAAAAGAGATGCAGAAATCAAGCATGAAAGATCAAATAGACACAGAAAGGGGGGTGGGGGTGTGGGGGTAATATTCCTCGTGGCGAAGCTGGACATGCTGTAACACGTGAATAAAATCGACTGTGTATACAGACCCTTTTCAAACACCACCAATCTTCATTGGCCAGACGGGGTGTGATATATGTGACTGTCTGCCGGCGTAAATTAGGCAGTCCAGCTTGCTGTGTGGTAAAGCATGACGGGGCCGGACAGTGCACTAACTCAGGCAGCCTGGTGCCACGCACACCAGCTCCTCTCTGCTTTGCTGTGCCATAAATCACCAACTGGGGAAAATGAATCGCTGTCCGTCCAAGCTGGATGCACCAGCTGGCACCGCCATCACCTGACCAGCAGGAGCCCATGCCGACGCTGGAGCGGCTGATATCAAGAAAAATGAGGCATGGAAGCAGACGGAGCCGTACCCCTGCGCTCTCTCATTAGTCTCCTCTGGGCTTCCTCCTCGCTGAGCTCGTCTGAAGTGAAAGGGCACACAAAATATATTTCACAGTGTCACCTGAGGGGGAAGGGGGGGAAAAAAGGAAAGAAGCGATCACCTCTGGTCTCCTCACAAATCTATGTAGAAGTGAACTTGGAGACAGTGTTAGTTTTTGTGAAAGCAGAGCTGTGGGAGACGGCAGGAGGGACTACGTCTTGAGGGAAAAGTCAAGGTTGGGTGTGGAGGACAGCTTTGTGTTCGCTCTTATTTAATAGAGTTATTTTATCGAAAGTAATGACTCAACCCTACCGGGACTTCTACTCTGCATTGAGATGTAGTTAACAGGAAAACATGTTGATGAATAGATTTTCACTTTTCAATATTGCTGAGTTGCCAGTGGAGAGCCCACTTATATGCTGACTGCTGCGATTATGAGAAGCTGTGTGGGCGTCAGAAATGAGGCACTCATCAGGAAAATGGGTTGAAATTACATCAATACAGCCACATGGAGAGTTGGAGAGATCTAAAATAATATACGCTTGATCTTCTGCTGTGGACATGGGGTTGCTGTTTACCTCTGATGTTCTGAATTATGGATTCATATCATTTTTTGTAAAATCGACTGCATCGTTTAGAGACAGCAGCAAGTTTCAAGCGAGAGGGCAATCAAAGTCACAGATGCATTTATTTGCATTGTGGAAATAGGGATGTGTAAATGAACAGATGCATGCTAGACTGGCATTGAAGGCTTGTGATACAACACTGGGTAGCTGTGAGTGATTGGCAAGGCCAATTTCCTGTGAACCCTCACAGCGGTTTTAGCCTAATTTCGTTGGTCCTGTGGAGCAGAAAAGTCTATCACTGTCTCAGATATAGAGGATTAGCTCCTCTTTCCTGTTCAAATGAATTTGCCTGTCATGGTGCGATGATGAATGGCAGGAAGACGGAGGAAATGTACTGTGGCCTCATTGGAAATGGCAAGGTGAAGTGTGGCCTAGCAGCCTGCCCCAGGCTTGAACCTCACTGTGGTTGTGACCCCCCACAGATGTCCAGGTGTACTCGGATACATCGGTAGCCAAACTCATCAGTTGACTGGTCTTTCAGTAAGACCAGAGCATCAGCTTGACATCTGTTTTGACATGGAATCCAATTTCATCAGTATGTCTCAAGGTCTCAGGATGTAGCAGAGTGTCCAGTGCTTCTCCTCCATTCATATGAAAAGGGCATGCTTAAAGGTCAGCTACATTTGAGGACCTGCACCTGCCTCCAGTCTAAAATCCGCATATTTGATCTCGTGCTGGATAAAAATCTATAAAGATTATGTTAAGTTCAATTCAATCTTTATCAAACCCCCAGTCTTAATAAGGCTGCAGGTTATGGAAATGCAATCACAACAAGTACATATTACACACCGCTGCAGAGGTATCGGTTTGTTTTCATCAAAACATTTCTCTCACGCCTCTCTGGATGCAGCTCAGCGGCAACAATTTCCGTTCTTCTTCTCTGCAGCTGTTACTGCTCCCACCTTCCACCTCCTGCCCGACCCTTACCACACCTCCCTCCATTTCCACTGGAATCGTGGAGCCATGCAAATGCTGCGCACAGAGAGGTTTGTGTTTTCCTCTCCGGGACATCATTCCCAGCTGCCTGAGCCATTGAGTTGACCACCCAGGGGAGAGAGGAGAGGAAGTCATTACTGCTATCGGAGTCAGGCACAGGCCCTAAACTGCCAAAACAGCCCCTCCAACTCATAAAGCCCTTGATGACTTCACTAAAACATCAAATTTGAGTCGGACCTCATTTATAATAACAAATAGAAATCAATCTCTTCAAATCACGGCAGAATCCACCTGAATTTATCTGCTTATTTGACCGCACAAAACGGCACAGAAAAAAAGTAAGTTGTCTTTTTTTTTTGTCCCAAAGCTGCTATCCTATCCACATCTCCGGGATATTCATAATTCATCATCTTCGATTCCTGACATCTGCCACTGATTGTGCCGACGGGTTGGCTGGAATTAGCCACTCCTGGGAGCGGTGCTAATGTGATGGTGGGCCAGCACATGCACCCCCAGCTGGGGAGGGGGTGGGTGGGGTTGCTGGTTGGGTGGAGGATTGAGGCCGAAGCGGCAGGAGCCTTTCACACTTCTAATGTGTAATTAGGAGCCGTTTTGAAACGCTGCCTTCCTCCACTAAAATTAGCTGCCTTTTATTAATCAGGCGGACCGGTTCTATTGCACGATGGGTCCCCCTATAATCTAACACAAAATGTTGTTTTTAATTACAGAGGGGGGAGAGACAGCACAAGCTGCTGCTCCGGCTCCATTCCCTCAAGAATACAGGAAAACCTACTGCAGTATTATAGTCCACATGCTATGCTAAATCTAATAATCAATGTCATCTGCGTGTTATGTGTCAATCATCCTTTCAACTTGGGCTCATATAACCTATATTCCACACAATTCCCATAATGAGGACATACATCGTACAGAGCAGGCAGAGAGCAAAACTCACAGCTGCACAAACCATGAAACCATTTGCATTTGCTGAAAGTCAGCTCCACTTGAATGAGAGATCACACATATTATGTGATTACAAGCACTGGTCCTCCTTCGGAGAGTTAAGTACTGTGACCCTGACTATGCTCATCAGCGCCGATGCCCTCATGACTGTAGATGATGACTAAATGCTTTGGTGTTCATGCTTAGCAGTTGTGATTTTTTTTTTCTCCTCTTCTTGCACATCTAATGGAAAAGATCATTAAGTACATGAAAAGCAGTCACGGCAGAGAGAAAATAATCACTTGATTCCTGATGATTGGCAAGGACAGGATACTTTTAAATATGCTCACCAAGCGTTGAATCATTTTCTGCCAAAAAATCCTCTTTTTGAGGGTTCGGAGTGATTCATCCTCATTATCGCCTCCTGAAAAGTTAATATATTTAACTGCTAAAATACATGGCGATTAAATAAACTGAAAGATAAAATGTGACATTTACAGTAAATGAAGTGTATATTTAATATATTCTTCATGGGACAGTCAGTAAAAAGGTGAATGTTTAATTTCTTGAAATATAAGATATTTACTGATAATATGAAAATTCCATTTTTAACTTCTACGTTTTGATTAGTATTTTATGATGAAATCACTGTGTACACTAAATGTTATATTTTAGAGCAATCGTTCACATTGAGCACCGCCCTCACGCTGCATCTGTATGCTGCATCTGTCTCAACGAGTTTTCTTTCCCTACATTTAGTTTCCGGCATTTCAGTCCAGATTTTCTTGGCTAATCAAAGGCAGAGTCATTTCAAAATCCTTTACAATTACTTCCTACGCAATATTCTGCTTCCTCAAGTGAATGTGATCATGCAAAAGGTCCAGATTTGTGTTTCAAGTGTTTAAAGTAGCCCAATGCATATGTATGAATCTTGTTTTAGCATCAGCTTTGCCTATATTGGTCAGGAAATGAAGGAAATAAAATATCCTTGTGATGGCGATTTGGCTGAAGTTCCCCTGATGACCAAGGACTTAACAGCTGATAAACAATTATCACATGGAGAGAGGGTCTGCCATGGATATACTGCAGATGATGAAGACCCCATTGTGCCGATAGCAATGCAGCACTGACAACAGCGATGTCATCTCTCGCTGCAAGGCCGAGTCTGCCTGAGCATTCGACAAATTGGCTGTGGGAGAGGACAGACTGCCACACAAGCCTTATTGATGGAATTCAGAAGAAAAAAATTTGAGACGGGGTCAGCCAGTGAAGGTTCTGGCCCATCTTTGCTCAGCTTGAAACCGAGTCCGGTGGAACAGCTGCTGTCACAAAGAGCTCACACAGACACGAACGGCGGTTCTGAGAAATGGGAAAATGTCAAAACAATTTATGGATATGCGAGAGCTTAAGGCCAATCTGTGACTGAAATTTACAACACCCTGTAAACATATGCAAACTCGCACAAACAGGGAGCCAGATTCATTTTACTTTGGTCTGGGGTTGTTTACAAAATACAACTTTAATCAAATAAGAAGCCAATCAGATAAAGAACATTACCCTGTTTTCAGGCTAATTCAATGGCAAAAAGCTCCTCGATTGATTTTCTTATAGGATGACTCAACGTTAGGATTTATAGTTAAAACTATTACCACAATTTGAAGATATATATTTTTTGGTATGTACATTACATAGAATTAAAATGTTGTTCTGTGAGTGAAGTATTATGACCTTTTATCACACTGCAAGTAAAATTCCTGCATTCAAAATGATACTTCAAAGTATGAAATGTAGTGTATATGAAAAATAAAGAAAAACAACATGGAAAATAACTAAGAGTTAATAAATCATATTAGAAGAAAGCATTATAATGGAGGTATTGATTAATAGTTATCTCAGATACTAAGATAGATTACAGTACATGAGACTCTTTATAGAACATAACTCATTTATCTGGACATCACAAACTCATAAGATAAGATGAAGTGATAACCCAGTCCAGATGGTTCTCAACTAGATCAGAGTCATTCTGATCTGGTTTTAGATCTATTTTGCTTCGAAAAGTTGGATCATGTTATTGAAACGTCACTCCTTTGTGCTACAAACAACTGAATGAACACCACAAATCACGCGACAAGCTGATGCTAACCGTCCTCCGACAGCCCTCATAAACACCAACCGCTGAATGTAGGGACACGTCCTGTTTGTTTGTGTCTAGTGGGAAGAATCCATAATAATGGCAGAAGTAGTACTGCAACAGTTGGGCTGTTATAATTAGCATTCAGAGTGAAAGCAGGATCATGTGGCCATTGGCAGAGTTTCTAAGTTCTGGCCCAATGGACAGAGAGTAAACTCCACAGGGGAGTCCCGGGGGAGTGAGGCATGCTGGGTTGGAGAGGGGTTATTGGACTGTGCTGCCTCTCTGACTGTGAGTCACTGGGGACCGGAGCAGGGATGCCTGATGGTGCACTGAAGCCTGAGTGTGACACCTGGGCTGTCTGTCACAGCCACAAACACAGACAATGTGACACTTGACAGGATGGGAGTTGAGGCTGCAACACCAAAAGTCAGGACCCAGCTGACACCAAGGATGAGAGGCTTTCAGTTCAACTCAATAATTTCCAAGACACACTTAAATCTGAGCTGTTTGTCTCCTTTCTCTTTTATTTTTTTCCCTCAGTGTTCACTTCCCTTTAAATAAATCAAGGCCCTCGTGAGGCTGAACCCATCAATTAGCGTCGTCTGATGAGGCTGTGTGTATTAATCAACAGTGTGAGGCGTGTGACAGCCTGAAAAGAGACAGGATGAAGGGCTGCGGTGCCGGAAAAGCTGTAAGAAGAGCTCTGACAAACAGGCGCTTCAGCTGAATTTTCAAGTCTTCATCGCTAAACTAAACTGATATCCAATTATGGTTATAAACTGACATTCCCACTTCGACAAGTAAACGGAGCAGCTGTGAGCGGCGTCGACTTGTAGCGTTAGAATTGGCCAGGCAGGAAGGCACAGAAGCCCAGAACCTTGAAGGAGATGTCACAAGAAGGCCGAAGTCAGCCGCTTGAGTGAGCGATGGTCCACGCGCTTGCCTGAAAGCATGACATTGCCAAAGGGGGAAAAACACCATTTTATCATTCAGTGCGATTCGCACCCTCTCTCCCTGTCAAACATGCCATATGTCCCCGTCACAGGTCGTCTTGCTGGCTTATCGAGTGTGACAGGGCTATTCACACACTGCTCCCAATCAGACACCATCTCCTGCAGAAAAAAAAAAAATCACTACCATAGCACAGTGACAGGCTGTCAGGCAGAGGGCACCAACCTCCACAGGGCCTGAGCTGAGAGTCTGCCCATCTGGGGGGAGGGGGCAAAGGCCAGGAGTTACCATGGGGGGGGGGGGGGGGGGGGGGCACGGCACAGCAGAGGCATACTCACATCCTCATAGCATCTCATTCACATAGTTTGTCAGTCAGTAACAACCAGCATCACAGCAGGGCGGTAAGTATTCTAATTCTAATGAGGTTCAGGATTCTAATATGTTTAGAATTCCT
Organism: Antennarius maculatus; assembly: GCA_013358685.1. Taxonomy (NCBI): domain Eukaryota; kingdom Metazoa; phylum Chordata; class Actinopteri; order Lophiiformes; family Antennariidae; genus Antennarius; species Antennarius maculatus. The sequence continues at coordinate 21,342,940 of CM023608.1, forward strand.
TACTGCTGTTTTAGATTTATCTTTACAAAAAAAAAAGTCATAAGATGACAAACTTTTGAAAAATGTCATAAAAAAATAAAAGAGCAATCAAAATGAAAACAGCCAGACGGGGATGACTGGGAGTTTTCAACATATCAGATCCAGATCATAATCCAGATCTGAAAGATTAAAATATGTATTTGGAGAGCAGAAGTTTTAATTAGGATTTAAGTTCTAACGAACTTTTTTTGTTTGAGATTGAGAAGATTAAAGTTGACTGTTTCATACTGAGTTCTCCTCACATTACAGTTAATGTCTTTTATCACCAGCTTTACACTTTAATATGCACTGATGTATGATATATGATATTTTCTACATGATATATATGTGTTATACTTTCCCATATGACATGATCTGGTATGATTTGACATGAGATATGACATGAGATGATTATATAATAAATGTTTCCTTTAGAATGAAAGAGGTTTTATCATTCCATCTATGTCCTAAGAACACTGTGGTTGGGGAATATGACCTAAAAATATGATTATACAAAAACATTATATTTACTTTATAGGGACACGGAGAAGAGGAATTTAATTGTCACTTCCTGGTTGAATGTGATAGGTGCTTGATTCTTTGATGTTCTCTGTGAGTTCAGACTGACGCAAGTGATTTGCCTGGCAGGAAACAGAGAGGTATGTAAACCTCACCCAGGACTTGACATTACAACCTGATCACCAGCCTATTTTCCTAACAACCAGACCGTACATGTCCCTTTAGTCGTCTCGCTAGGCTGAGGCTACCATTCAGGACAACGACGGGTCACTAAAATCCACAACGGATCACACAACCTCAGCACACAGAGGACGACTGGCTTCTCTCAGCGCCACTGAAGTCTGCAGATGTTTCCTTCCATAGTAAAGAATCTCGGTGGTACTCAGCCACTTGGTTACTAACACAATCAGCCTGCAGATGCTGAATATATTCACTTAAGTGAGCAGTCAGTTGCAAAGTGGGCTGAAAATTACACTTATCTCCTCGTGATGATATGCATACAGAAATAAGTCAGAGAGCAAGAGAAGGAGCAGAGGGGCAGAGGGGGAGAAGTGTTATCACCTGATTCGTCTTATCTTAAAAAGCGGCAGCATGTCTCACCTCATCTCTTCAGAAAAAGAAATAGAGTCCTCCTTGCGCATTTTTATATGAAAGATCTCGCTCAAATGATTGCTAATCTATGCAAAAAAGCAATCAGTAACTCATTCATAATGCATGAGCAACAGGATCCCAATTTTGTAATGCTTTCGGATTATTAGATGTTATCGTGGTTGCAGCAGATGAAATATGAACATTCCTACCTGTCCCACTGTAATTGCATGACTGCAGTGGTCGAGAGTTTCTCTGCGAGAGGAGAAAATATGGAGAAAAGAACGTGGAGAGACAGACAAGCACATAGAACATCCATTACTATCTGACTGCAAATAGCTATAGAAAGGAATATTTGTTTCTAACAGCTTTATGTATCCATTTGTGCGATGATTTATCAACCTAAAAGCTGAGGTTTAAAGTACATCTGGCTGACATTTTAATGGTCCATCAATCACATGGTGTCATGTGATAACAGTTTGAGATCATCTTCCTCCTAGAGCCTCTGAGGAAAAAAAATACGAAATCCAATAAATTGGCTGCAATCCCAGGGAAATGATGAAAACCTATTTCTAATTCAAAGCAAGTTCAAAGTATGAATGTTAGATAAGCTCCTTCTCAAATTAATGCAAATCAAATTTCATTTAGGATATTTTTGTTCTAGATGGAACCTAATACACTGAATATATTTCTGTGCCAGTTTCTAAAATGCGGTTTAAAGCCTGACAATAAAATGTGTTTGGATTACTGGCTTTGAATAAATAAATGCAATGCATTATCGAAGTAGAATGTATTTCTTTTGCGAGGGCTATAAATGCACGCACGTCATAAATAAGAAGGAGGTATTAAACTGGTTTAACATATCCCCTCGTGAATATCAGAAGTAATACTGCTAGGCCTGATTCATCCTAAATTACTGGACATTTCATCACAAGATCCATGCATTTTCAAACAGGCGCAGGTGAAGTGATCAACTGTGATCTTCCAAGTTTCACCCAGGAGTTTCCAACATCCATTTCCGATAAATTCTTTTCCTATGCGGGGTCATGGGCATGACACCACAGGGCCAACGTGTTCATGTGAATGAATCACCTACATGATGATCTTGGGTTGTGGGAGGAAGCGTCAGTGCCCTGAATGATAACATGCAAACATGGCTGGAAGATGCAAACACCTCTATTGAGTCCGAAACCTTGTTGTTGGGACAGTACTGATTTACTGTTCTAACCTGTCACGTTCACATTCAGATTAGCAAAAATCACAGCTCACTTCAATTTTAAAAAGCCGCAAGAGCCTGACTTTTTTTTTCACTTTTGTGTTAGTGTGTCTGGATCGCACCTGGAAGCCTTGTGAAAAGCACAGACAGATTTCGTACCTTTACATCCGAGGCAACCTCGACACAGGGGATTTTCTCTTAAAAAGGAGAACAGCAAGGATGAAGGGTGGTATAAAAATCAATGAGGCTTTTCAAAGGCAACAAGAAAAACCAGCGCCTTAGCCTGCAATTAAACAAGAGTGCTCCTGGCGCTGAGGAATGAAGAAGTGTGTCGCAGATGCCCTCAACTTCACAAAATCAATTACTGGATCGATAGAACGACATGATACAATTCCATGATGGAAAATGGGACACAGACTGGGAGTCGCTTTGTGTCATGTGTTTCTGACGTTTACAATAATATAACTCAAGCAGGGCTCATTGTGGGCCCATTTCAGAAACACGGCTGGAGCCCACTTCCAGGGCAAACAGTCGTCAAAGAGGAACTACAGTACATCTGAAATATTTTGTTGACTCATGAGGAGCTCTTGAATCTGGGGGACCTGCAGAAATAGACAATAGAAATATAAAAGATTGATGGGTGAGGAGATGACAGGAAAGCATGATTTGACAGATTGCAGTGAGATTCTGAGCAGACATTCCAAGAGAATGAAAGTGAATAGTGTTAAAAAGATTTTTTTTTCTCCTTTAGTTTGCCCTTGTTAGCATACTGACATTAGCTTTAAACTCTACTGGTGTGTTTACATTGAATGAAACAAATGTTTTGAGCTTATGTTACCCACGTCAACGTCACCACGGGATTGTGTTTACGAATCCTTGAATCTCCAATGGCTTCTAACCTTCTAAAATCAGGAACTACAATGTTGGATCTAGACCCGAGTACAGTTTGGGTAAGATCGTTCACTGTTTTCCCATCAATTTCCTACTTATGTCTGAAAAATCTCAGTTTTTGTGAATTTCTTGCACAACTGGAAATCTTTCAACTTGCACAAAGATGCAAATAACTTGAAGTTACATCTTTTAATCACACCAGTTGAGAAAATCTACGTTTACCTTCAGCCTTGTACTGAAACTGAGTTACTTTTGTTCGAAAGACTTTACTTTTTACCATTTCATACCTCTAAAAACAAAGGAATAGTGCATGAGGCAACTGATGGCTCATGATTTTGTTTGGTAACTCTCTAAAAACAGTCATCCCATCAGTGCTGCTCTGAAAGCTGCATTCTAGCTGCATATTTTTGGGGATTCCTAGAACTAAATCCTCAAAGTTCTATAGTTCATATATATATATATATATATACATATATATATTTACATTACAAAATCGACAAGTGTTGTGATGCATAGGCTTTACCTGTAAATGCAAATGTTCACTGGAGGTCATATTGAATCCCTGTTAGTAAAACCAGCAGCAACATAATAGCTGGTCATCCAGGTTTGATTCAGTATTTCAAGTAAATGGGTCCTGACAAGCCTTTCACCAGTCGACTGTGAGACCAGAGGGAATGCACCACGGTGAGCACGGCCACTCAGCAAATTCACATTTAACATTTCATTCCTCCCGCTTGGACACAATGAATTATACATCCTAGATTCTCCCTCATTGATTCAGCCAGACAAAACTCCCTTAACATTAAATGTTAAATGATTTGCGGGTCTTTTTCCACACCGCTGGGGCGAAACACACCGCTTTTACCATATCTCTCTGATTCTGACATTCTCCCTCTATCCTTGACCCCCCCCCCCTTTCTCTTCTTCCCCCTTGTTATCTGAAATAATCTCCGGACCTCTTTACATTCTATTCATCGGAGCTGAGAGAAGCAGGAGCTGACGTTGATAGAAAAAAAAAAAACCCATCTGTGCCTTGTAGGGGTAAAAGTAGAGCGGGAGAACGAGACGGAAAAGAAAGACAGGGGCTTCAAATGAAACCGGCTCTGTTGTTTCCCTCTTGTCCCCCCTCGTCAATGCCATTTCAATTGAAAAGCGCAGTGGTAATTAAATTCCAGCAGGGGTTAGGGGCAACTGTGCGGCACACTGATGGGGGGCAGCCCTGACATAAAGATGACACAATTCAAGAGGACAGAGGGGGCCAGGCGGAAAAGGAGGGAGGGTGACAAATGTTGTTTATTCACCGACACTCCCAGATTCATATTACTCAATCTTCATGACATTTACAAACTAGAAAATGAAATGGATATTCAGACTTAAAGGAATCCCTCGATGACCTTTTCCCCAAATCAGGGATATAATAAAAAATCTGTCCTTTGCATCTGTGGTGTGTGCTCAGTATTTTTTTTCGCCAAGCTGTGGAGGATAAACGATTGGGTGGGGGAAATTTTGAAAAGCTGGTGTGCGTGTGCACATGTGTCAGCACAAATTTGTGACTCACAGAAGGACGCTGGTTGTTGATTCACATTATCGTGGCGCTAATCCAGAGGCCCCAGAGAGGCCGCACACTCCTGCTGTCCCCCTCTCCCTGTCCTTTATGAGCCAAACAACACAGCCAGTTAGTCTGTAACTAAGGAGGTGAACATTTAGGTGGAGTGGATTATGCTTCAAGTGTTTTTATTACAATAAGATGTTTTATTGTAATTATTCTATGAAAGGTAACAAATTAATAAAATTGTACAAAATTCTTATGTTTTAGCTTCATTTTAAATACATTTGTGTTTAATGTAGAGCAGCAAAGAACATAAATTTAGCATATATATCATATTTCTGTACCATAATAATTACAGTTGAGTTTTGTATTTCTAGTAGTAGTGATAAATGTCTGTTACAGCAGTTTTACTCCCTGGCCTTTCAATTTGTTCAGACATATTCAACATAAATGACAAATGTCAAATCAACCCCGTTTGTGAGCCTCTTCTTCAATCTGAATAGTGTTTTGTTAAAACACAAAATATACCACATATCAACACGTCAGCCTCTTTCTTCCATTATCATTTTCTAGTAAAATGAATTTTCTAAATTATCACTTTCAATCTACCGGTTATTGCGAGATGTAATGCCTGGAGTGAGCAATTACCCAAGATCATTTCATCCACTATGAGAGGCTGCTTTATATATCTGGATGAAATCCTAAATTAATTCTGCCAAAGCTTCACTTACACATTAATCAATTTATCAGAGCCTCTTTCCATCACGCCTGAGCCATAAAAGCTTCAGTGGGACTCTGATGCCACCTAGTGGACAAAGCATTCGGTCCGTCTACTTGTACTCCTGAGTGTGTCCAACACGTAAACACACCATGGGATTCTTATCTAACAAATTCAATGGTCCTCAGGTGTAGTTTGTTAGAGAGAATTTTGGGAGCTGAACCCAGATCACCCTCATCTCAATTCATTAGTTAATCATCAAAACAACAATAAAACAATCAGTGTGTATGGCCTCTCACTCTCCTGAAGTCACATATTTTGCTCAGTAACGGTTTAATATCTGTAAAATGTCCTCCTTAACCGAGAGGGGAGAGTGCTGCTGGACACCTGGCCCACCGATACTTGTTTCCCAGCAATCAAAGCCGTAGTCTTTTAATTCCTGCACCGTAGCCTGGACAACGGAGGAGTCGGTTTCTACAGAAAGAGTCATAATAAAGTCATGTCATAGTGGGATAAAGTAATACATTAAAAAAACAGGAATGGAAAACATTGGGATCACAATACATCTCGTCATTTCAGACACTCAGGGAACCTGCCAAAGAAGACGAACACCAGAGCCCAAATAGAACATGGTAAATGATTGCTAATAATAAATGGTTCTGATCTAAAAATACATTCAACGTAATTCACGAGTTAAAATAAAGAGGATTAAAGACCAACACAGATAAGTGGAAAATAATCGTGCCATTTGCCTGACTGTTGATTGTCCTTATACCTCAGAAGCTATACCACAAACATCACCTGAAGTCATATGGACAGGGCTTTTTCCTTAATGAAATACACTAATTTTTACATTTCTCTATAACAGAAGTTGATAAAAGTCAAACTGAAGACAGACCAAAAGGCTTGTCTGAGGTGTAAGTGAGAGCATATATTTACTACAGTAATCACTCCACAATAACCAGTGGTACAGCGGTAACCAGACATTAAAGCACTCTCTTTGTTTCCTGCCATTCAAATCACTTTTTGCCGATGGATCGTTTCAGATGTAATGAGTGTTCGAGTGAAATATTTGCTATTAGCAGACAAACTCAAAACCTAACCTAACCTATTGATAGCACTGAAAGCAAAAATTTTAAATAATAATGATATTGATCTGACGTGATAACGATGATCCCTAACCTTTATAAACATATGTTGAAGTTGAAACGTAAAAATTTAGTACCTGGTCTCAAAAGGGTAATACCACAACCGCCTCCCCCGGCCCCAGTGAGCTTGCTGTGGAGCCCTTTGGCCAGTGTGACCCGGCACAGCGTATCCAGGGTAGGGTGTCCCACCCCCATCACATTCAGATGGTGCTGGTTGATGTCAATGAGCTCCTATAAATGATAAGAACTTTCAATATGACATATTTAGAATGCAAGATGCTTCAAAGATTTTCATACTGTACCTCTAAAATATTGTAGTGCTCTCCTGTGATTGGCTCGCTGGTCATCTCAGAGAGAACCTTTTCACATGTACAGGAAATGGCATCAACTGAGTCCAGCACTGGGGCCATGATAGAGGGAAACTACAGAGGAAGAAAAAACAACAACAAAAACAGCATTTCTACACAAATCCATTCCTGTATGCGATGTGTAAAAGAGTAAGCATTGTTATGCATCTGTTTAAAAGCAGTTTAATGCTGAATAAATTACAGAGTAGATCGCAAAAGTGGAGGTCTGACTCTGATCACAACATTACCACAACACCATCCAGGCCAATCTATGTGAGGCAGAAATCTGCACACCTGCTAGTGTCACCAAGGCAACAGCACACAGGGGCGCTGGCAAAGAGTTTAATTTCAATATTTTATGAAGCACTCAATACCCGGCTCTGGAGTGTCCCCCATGCAAAAGCACCACCTATTATATTAATTACGGTGTCTGCAAGTAACACATGGGGGAGGAAGCAACCATTTAGTACCTTGTTAATCTTGTCTTTCACCCCGGCTACAAGCACCTTGGTGCTGCGTGGTACTTTGGTGTTAGTGAGGAGGATTCTTAATAGAGGCACCCTGGAAGTAAAGCAGACAGATGACAAAGTTCATACAGATCTTGTACTCTGGAGTCACAAGATTTATTGTGTATCATTCAATTTTTCCCTGATTGATTGTGACTGATTCACCTGAATTTAATCACATTGAATATTGTTAGTCAGTGTCAATACCTGCTCAGTGGTATTATCTTCCCAGCCAAGAATCTCAGCATGCCTCCTGCATACAGGGAAATCTAAATCATTAACTAGACAATCATCAAATGATAATAAGAACAGTGGTGGTACAACACTTTGGTGAAACCATTACACTGTGTCAGTGCAGATACAGGAAAATGTAGGACTGTGTGCACTGTACCATATTCTAGATTATTCCAGGCCTCACCCCATGTTCCTACAGCGTTGTCTACTCCTGAAGGATTACCATGAATAATCATCTCTCCTTGGAAAGCCCAGCTGTTGATCAGCTCCAGGTCCTCCTGACACCACCTGCAATCATTCCAAAATGAAAGGACATTTTTGCATCCTAATAAACACCCTCTGACCTGATCTCAAAGCACCTCTTCATCTTATAATCCTGTATTAGAATATGGGACAGGCGTGGTTTTATTTTCAGTGAATTATGCAGATGATGTTTGTGATGGAGCAACAAGCACATGATTCAAATGAAAGAGAATATCAAAATTTACAATTAAATTTATACATTAAAGTTGTGAGGACCTTCTGCTATCATCTTTCAATGCTTCAGACAAAATAAATAAATAAATCAGATACAGTACTTTAAATGAGATATAGATGCCATTGTGTGTATTAAAAGGTACAATAAACATTTATTAATGTATTTCCAAAGGCTGATTTGTGTGGCATCAAACAAACAGACAGTTCAGGGGTGACAAATAAACCCTTCTTATCCCTTCAGAGTATAGGTATTCCTCAACATACGAACGCAATTGGTTCTGGGAGCTTGTTAGTAAGTCGTAATTTTTTAAATTTCAATCTACAATTGCCATTTTAAGTTCAGTGGTTCTCGATTATTCGTCGGTTTTCAAAAAAATCACATGGAAAAATGAAAATCAAGTTCACACGATTGTTTTGAATCCAGATTAGTTTAGGGTAAGCTTTTACTCCTTATAATTTAATCCTTGAAGAGAAGAAGGAGGAAACACTTCAAGGAACTCTAAACCAGTTTCTAAGCGCATCCAACAACAACAGCCAGAGTCAGCTGTTGATGTTGATGATCCACTGTATGGTACTGAAGCATGTAGCATGTGACTTGCCTTTAGCACGAAGGAAGAGGAGGAAGGAGATATTGTTGGTAAGAGGCAGAGTTGTCATCAGAAACATGGTCACTACTACCACTATCATCACTAGTGTTTGCTTTATTATCCATGATAAACAGTAAAGTATCCAAGGTACGAAACCTGATGTACTGAAATGCACAGAGAGACAATGACATACCAGAGGGGGAGTTGAGTGTTGGAGATGCGTGTGTATGGAGCGGTGCTGCTAGGCGGGAGTTGTGGCAGAAAGTGGAACTGCAGTACAATAGTCGGATATGGCGTCGATCATGTGTTCGTATCTCTCAATATTTGTAAGTCAAATGATTGTAAGTTGAGGACTACCAGTATATTCATCTTACCTGCCCGTGGGATGATCCCTGTCTTTGAGGGGAGAGGGAATGGCTCCGCTTGCAGAAAGCAGGGCTGAAGCTAAACACACAGAGAACGCGGCGCTGGACCCGAGGCCGGCTCCGGTCGGCAGCTCCGACCACACAGACACCGTCAGGCTGGGCAGGTCGCTGGAGAAAGACACCTAAAGGTTGAACATCTGCTGCAAATGGCTGCAGATGACTCACATGACTGTAATAACATTTACTGCACTGGCCATACGATTTGCAAATGCATCTCTAAATGTGAAAATTCAGACAGCCTTTTCCTTTAATCATTTTAACACAAAAGAAATCACGTACTAAATGCATTTAAAGTGACAGGTATTACGAAGCTCACCACATTCATACTTTTCTGTAGGCAACAGAACCTTGCTGACATTGCTGTCAGACCCTCTCAAGAAGGTTGTTTCGGGCAGACGGGAGAATACTCTAAACTAATTGTGTGACTCTTCGAGGAAAAAACACATGCAGACATGTTAAAAGGCTGCCATGTGGCCCAGCGCCAGACTCTCATTAGTGGCCATCCTGTCAGAACCCATCACCTCTCCGACATGGCAGTGCTGTGTCAATGCCGATTAAACCTTCTGACAACCTGCTACTCTAATGTCCCCTGTTCCCCGTCTGTCTGCCTTAACCATTCTCATTTCAGTGTGGAGGATTTTTTTTCTTCCAACAGCACTGAAAACGGCTCTAATCTCTGTTAACACGTTAAATCAATGGTGAGCATAAATATAAAAACACAGAAATTTTAAAATAGCAAGAATAGTTCAACAAAGACGACTCACAAAGGCAAAGTAGAAACATGACATCAAATAATTATCCACAAATGACACACTATGGTTCACCATGATACAATCATAAATAACGTGAACCGTCTGTATTATTATTTTTTTTGTTATTATTATTATCATTATAAGGATTGAGTTCACTACCTAAAGACACATAAGTACTGTAGATGTTGCAGCATCACCACCCCAGCGCAATGATTTAATTGCTTTCTATACAATTTTATATATATATTGTTTTATACATTTGACACCCAAATAAAATAAAGTATTTAATATAATAAAATCTCATTATGTCCATCTTTCAGAGATAATTAAACGCAAATAGAAACATTTTTCAGTTTTTCTGTATAAAACACAAAATGGACTTTTCAACACTTTTTTTTTTTAAATTTTTTTATTTAATCTTCTTTATTTTCTCAGACTTCACTATTAAATAAGTGACAATCAGATCTGATCAGAACCTCCTACCCCTTCTCTCCCAAACACACACAGGAGAGCAAAAAATGAGTTATACAATCCAACACACAAGCAGCAACTGTAACAGAAAAATGTGGCAAAAATGTGTTCACAGCCGCTGCTGTTACTTATATTGAAATTATCATTAACATGTGATGTGTTTTTGCTGACCGGTCTCTTTAGAAAGTGGCAGAACCATCTCACCCTGATCCGAACACAGAGAGGTAGATGTACAGGAAAGCTAAGGTGGCCATGTTGCAAGTATCCAAGTTGACGCCGACGACACCAACAAATTCACGCAGCCTTCTCACAAGGTCAGCATCCAGACATTTCACTTCCTTCCTCTTACCTGTTAACAGTTGCAAGAGTTATACAATACACCAAACACAAAATACTACCACAAAACACAAACTGCAGCCTTATGAAAAATACACATGCACTAGTGAACATACGGTATTTTCCGCACCATAAGGCACACTGTGCTATAAGGCAGACCTTCAACGAATGGCATATTCAAAAACTTTTTCATATATAAGGCGCAATGGATTATAAGGTGCACTGTAGGTTTTTGAGAAAATGAAAGGCTTTTAGGTGCGTCTTATAGTGCAGAAAATACTGTAATGAGAAACACTCCTCAACTGAAGCAATTCAAGATAAGGCTGATAAAATGGAATATATGGTGTACATTCTACAGTAGAATTATTCTTCAAATACAGTTATATTAATTATCTGTATAGTCCACTGGATTATCCCTTACCATGGAAATAAGGCATAAACTGCTCCAGCTGAGGCCGCTCCCAGCAGAGGAAGGTGTCAATATTCGGTAGGTTGATGCAGACCTTGTCAGTAGCTGTGGCTTTCAAATGTAAATATGTTCTTAGGTTCAAACTCACTGCAAGAGCCACCTGTAATGGAGCAGAGAACAGTGTGATTAATGAAAGACTTCATATGAGTGCTGTTTCTAGGTGATAGCATAGATTGCAAGAACTATTTTAAAAAACGCAACTACTGTAATGGTAAAATCTGTCTTGAGGTATCCTGTGTCACTGTAAAATCTCAAAAGTGTGTCAGAACTTCAGATCACCTTTCCGTGGACAACTGCGTGCTCTCCGTGGAGGATCGCCTTCCCAGGAGCAGACACCAAGATCTCCTTGACTTGCATCTTTAATTAAAACAGATTCCGGTGTGTGTTAAAACGTGCCCACAGTCGAGCAGCTAATCCCAAATCAACCGGCCAATGACAGTATTATTATTATTACTATTAGCTAGCTCAACCACCGTTGGCAACTTTTAATCCTCTGACACATCAACAAGCTATCGATAATTCTACCCCAAACTTCTGCGCTTTTCATTAAAATTCTTCAAATACAATTATATTAATTATCTGTTACTCTAACTACTGTACACGCATTGCTCCGAACACACGCCGTGCTGAAACATTAAAAACACAGCTGAAGCAGGGGGAGGGACGAAGATTGATTTCCATTCCAGTGTCCAATCAGCGATGTAGGTGTCTGAATAAATATTGTTTTATCCAATAAAAACTCTGTATTCTCCCCTCACCCGGTGAGTTAACCAATCATGCGATGAAAATGAAACGCCCAAAAGCTATGGGCAGCGCAGAGGGACAAAATTAAGCTAACGACATCGTTCACAGAAACAGTAGCTACTTCTGTTTTTATTAAATATGGCATCGCAGATTATTAAAGTTGTCCGTCTCCGCTGTTTTATCAGGACAGGCAGGATTATAAGAGAACATCGAGCTAAGGAAACGTTTTCCCTCAGAAGGTACAAAATGTACACGCAGTGTTTTTGTCGAGGTAAACATGTGAGACTGAGGGGCTATCTGGTTAGCTGATACACCAAATAGTACTCGAATGTGGTGCAAGTGATAAATTGAAATCTCTAAAACAGTGATTTAAACGGTGTAAATGATTTATTTGTTGCGTTGGCATATCATATGACTTGTAATTTTCTTTTTATCTTCCTGTCATCCAGTTATGCCACTGAAGGAGACAAGAAGATTCCCAAAGTTTACACCAGAACTGGTGACAAAGGTCGTTGTTGTTTCTTTGTTTTGTTGTTGTTGTTGTTGTTGTTGTTTTTGTTTTTGCTTCTGTCCATCATTGTAAAAAGTGCATGTTACAGTAAAAGTAAATAGTCCTCGTTTCTTTCTGTGCCCTTCAAAGGTTTTTCCAGCACTTTCACAGGAGAAAGGAGGCCAAAGGAAGATCATATTTTTGAAGCATTAGGAAATACAGATGAGCTGTCAGCAGCTATCGGGTAAAATGTATATATTTTAAATGTGACAATTTACTTTTTCCATTCTGTCTGACCTAAACTTTCCGTAATTAATTGTACATTACAGTTTGGCAAGAGAGTATTGCCTGGACAAAGGACACACCTTCACAGATCAGCTGGATAAGGTTTGACTTTAGTTCTGGTCACCCACTTCATTACAATAAAATTAAATCTCAAATCTAAGGTTTCTGTTTTGTTTTTTGTTGTTGTTTTTTTTTTACAGATACAATGCATTTTACTAGATGTGGGATCCAACATTGCCACCCCTCCATCATCTGCGAGAGAAAGTCATATGAGTAAGCATTAGCTGGTTATCTAATGTAACATTTAATATTGTGTCGCATGAGCTTGATGATTTTTCGTTTAATTTTTTTTTATAAGAGAGAGCAAAATTTACTGCCCAACCGATAGCAGACCTGGAAAACTGGATTGATAAATTTACAGAAGAACTCCCGCCATTGACCAACTTTATTCTACCAGTGAGCCCATCTGTGTATCTATAAGCTACTGGTTTCTTATGAGTCCAAGTTTTCCTTGTTGCACTGACACCTTTGTTGTATATGTTCCAGTCTGGAGGAAAGAGCTGTGCAGCTTTACACTTGGCGCGGACAGTGTGTCGTAGAGCAGAAAGGAGGTTAGTTGTAGCGCATTTACTGCCTTCAGTGACGAAAAATGAGCATCTGCAGTATTTTGTTCCTTTTCTGACAATTGGTTCTAACAGCTGTTTGTTCCGTTTGTAGTGTTGCTCCAATTGTGCGGTCAGGGGAAGCAGATCCAGAGGTTGCTAAATTTTTGAACAGGTCAGTCCAGTGTCGTGAAATTAATGAGACAATTGTTCCTTTGCTGCACTTTCATAAATATTCTGATATGTTCACACAGATTAAGTGATTACCTGTTTACCCTGGCCAGATATGCAGCCATGAAGGAAGGCAGTGAAGAGAAAATCTACAAAAAACCTGAATAACAAGGTTATCATATTATATATCAGACAAAGCTCAATTTTTTACTGTTTTTATTTATTTTTTTCTGTAAATATGTAGAGCCCCAACAGAAGTTGTTTTGTTATCATACTGTGAGAGTCTTTCAGCTATAAATCTGTGGTTGAATCTTGAACTGTGTACCTCCTGGTCATTTTATTTTAAACAGATGTTTTATCAAGTAGATACATTTCATTGGTTTTACAACTGGTATCCAGAGACTGATCAATGTCCATGAACATTGCTTTTCCTCTGAAGATGTAGCTTTACCCCAGTATGCTTTATTTTCATCTATTTTTAATACACCAACAACAATCAGGAATGTTCAGCGGTGTTTGCTGTGTTCTTATTACCCCCCAACCCACACAGTCACAGGATGTGGCACCAACCCTGGCTCCTGTGGGACAGGGTGCTGGCCCATGTCATTAGAGACAGATTGCGGTCCTCATAGGGTGGATATCGCAGATAGGTCACACACTCGAAGCGTGTGCTTCTTATGAGGCATGATTTCCTATGAGAGAAGGTGTCAAAGCTGTTCCGGCCATGGTAGGATCCCATTCCACTGGCGCCTGTGGAGAGAGTTGGGGGTTTTTTTCAGCTTACATGTCACCATCTTATTTGACATTATTTGCACTTAACAGCCACCAACTTACCAACTCCACCAAACGGCAGAGCCACCATTAGACTTTGGAGGATGCTGTCATTGGAGCAAAAGCTTCCACTAGAGGTCTCACTCATTATCCTTGTGATAACCTGACAGAGGGGAAAAAGTGATGAGAAAATACCCTGTAGGGGGTGAGGGGTATGATGACAATGTAACCTGATGTCACTCCGGTACCTTGCTGTCACTGGAATATGCATAAACACAGAGGGGTTTCTCTTGCTTATTAATAAAGTCAATAGCCTCGTCCAAATCGTTAACAGTCAGAACCGGGAGAACTGGGCCAAGAATATCCTTTTGCATGATGGGATCTGGTTCTGTCACCTCTGTCAAAATTGTTGGTGCTTCAGGAAGAAAAAAACAGGAATGAATCCAATGAATATTAGACAGTTGGCTTTGTTTCAGAGAAAAATACAGATGATGTTACCGATATACTTCTCTGCTTCTATCACTTGCCCGCCCACAGCCACTTTGCCAGATCTCCACAAAATGTCTCTCGTACGGGTGAAGAACTCCAGGTTGACCATGCGACCGTAACTGCGGGACTCTCTGGGATCAGAACCATAGAACTGCATCAGGCAGCACTTCAGCGCCTGCACCAGTCGTGCTTTGACATCAGTGTGGCACAAGATGTAGTCAGGAGCCACCAAACTCTGTCCAGCATTGTGAAAACGTGCCCAGGTGATGCGCTGTGCCGTGGTGGCGATGTCGCAGTGTTGGTCCACGTAACACGGGTTCTTGCCCCCCAAAATCAGGGTGACGGGTGCAAGTGTGCGAGCTGCGGCCTGAGCAATTCTGATGCCCTCCTCTCTGTTTCCTTGGCAACAACACATAGTCTTAATAATCGGAGACTAATTCAATGAACAATAAATTATTTTATGACCAAGTTTATTTTTACCTGTATAGAAGACATGATCAAATTTAAGTTCCACAACTTCAGGCAAGTCGTTTGTGGCTAGAAGAATCACGTGGAAGCATTCCTTGAGCAAAACAAGAAATTCACATCAGATGATTACATTTTAATTATAAATTAACACAGATTAAATCAGATAAAGTCAGGTTAAATTAAAAAATGGTCTGAAGGTACGTTTTTGTTTTTGGCACAGAAAATAAAGGTGCATATGTTCCCAAATATGACTGAATCTAATCTTACGTCACCTTAAAATCTTTGAACTGAGTCTGAAGAATCTGTGAATAAAATAAATAAAGCACCAGACTAAAATCTCCCATGAATTAGTACCACAAAGTAGTTATTTATCTTAAATTATTAGAGTGAAACTCGAGCTATCTATCCCAACAAAGGGATAGTTTCCTCAAATCCCCAGTTAATTGGAATTAAAAAACAAAACTCAAATATTGTAATATTTGTAAAATATTATATTATAAAATATTTTTATCGTCTGCACCATCTTTAATATTTGAAAATGATCCAATATTTCCCCACCTGCTTTGTGGTTACTCACATTGTCCAAGTAAAATGGGATGAGCCGATGAAGGAGCTCTGTTGTGTGAGCTGTGCACTCAGACGGACTGATGATTGCACAGTTTCCTGTACAAATGAATAAAGCACCATCAGTTAGCTTGTGAGGGAAGAATAATGCTAGAATTTAATTAAATGAGGGTCTGCACCTGCAGCGATTGCTCCCACCAGCGGCACCAGACATGTTTGGACAGGACTACACCAGGTACCGATGATAAACACCACACCAAGCGGCTCACTAACCACCAGACACTCGTCCAACGTGGTAGACTGCAACGATCAAGCATTAAATCTCATTAAATCTAGGTACAAGTGTAACAGAACCCTTGTAAGTGCCCATTAGTGCACAGGTTGATCGACAGAAAGACATTAACCCACTTCATTCTCATTAAAAGGTCACAGCAACTTAAATTCTAATCTGCTTTTCCAAACAAAACCTTTCTTTGTTGCTGCGAGACGGAATGTTCTCCCCAAAAGGTTGTGTAAATCATGAATAATCCCCCACAATATTATGGAGATGTCTTTGGGGACAGGAAGGCTTTACCAGGTTTCTTTCAACGTGCTGTGGCTGCATCCATTTCTTCAGGTTACTGACGGCATAAAGGGCTTCATTCTTGACCAGAATCAACTCTGACAAAATTGTCTCAAACCTTGGCTGGCCAGAAAAAAGGATTGAGATCAAAACGCCAGAAAGAACAATCTGAGCCCTTATGTCAGCTCTCAATATCATGTTGTATTTTAAAAAGCACAAGCTCCTGTCTGTGTCAGCCCTCACCTTATGAAGGTCTCTTCCGAGAGCATCCACAAAGTCACATTCGTGTTCCTCCAGCATCCGAACCACAGCCTCCAGCTGAGCCAGTCGGAAGTCCTCTTCTAAGGTCCGTCTAGCTTGAAAAGCAACTTTGGCCCTCTTCATCAGATCCACACACTCCAGAGGGTACGTCTTCAAACACTGCTCCCCTAGTCTGGTCCTGAAACCACAGCCACATCACTAAACCCAACACCGCAGGATGAGAAAGATACCCACAACCCACAGCTCATACCTTCTGCATGTTAACCGGCCATTCCTCTGACAAGCACTGCATGCCCTTATTTTCACACTCATGTTTATGCTGGTCTACAATCATCCACTGCTGGCCTGTCTGACTGAAGCTTATGTGCAGTTAAGCCTGTGCACAAGTTAAGTAAAAGCCCCACTGGCTGGGAGGATAGTGAGAGCCCAACAACTCCAGCCAATCAGGTGATACACAAAAAGTCACAAAAACTGGAGTTTATTCATCTCAAATTAAGAACTCTCTTCATTAACAAACACACACACACACACACACACACGCACACGCACAAACACACACACACACACACACACAAACACACACACACACACACACACACACACACACACACACACACACACACACACACACACACACACATAAACAAGTGTCAAACAGGCATTAAAAATGTTTGGAAAAGTGTTCCCCTTGCTTCTTTTCTAAGATCAAATCACCAGTAAAAAATAAAAATAAAAATGCATGAGTGGAGATCGAATCTCGTTCAACCTCTGAGAAGAGAAAACCTCTGACCATCACAGCTCCAGAAACAGGTATAGTTAGAAGAACAACGTTGTGAAGCTGCGTCGGGTCCAAGTCGCGCTGTGCGGGTCTGTTGAACTTTACCTTCGCATCGATTTGAACCACCTGGTTGGAGAGGCGCTGGGGGGACTGCTCATGGTCACTGCGAAGGTTCGGGTGGGAAGATGTTTGCTCCGACTGGTCCGGTGGGAACCAACAGCACCGATCACCGCCGATTAACAATCGCGGTCCAGTTTACGCGTCAGACGTGCGTAAAGCGCATGACGGATTAGGGTTTAATTTACACGCAGCACAAAGTGCGGGTTTTGAGACACCTCAGATGAACTCACGGGTTTTAAAATGAGTGAAGTCAATTAATGAATTGACAGAGGAGTTCAAGGTGGAGGTGGGACTGCATCAGGGATCAGCTCTGAGCCCCTTCTTGTTCGCTATGGTGATGGACAGGCTGACAGACGAGGTTAGACAGGAATCTCCATGGACTATGATGTTTGCAGATGACATTGTGATCTGCAGTGAGAGCAGTGAACAGGTGGAGGAGAAGCTAGAGAGGTGGAGGTTTGTCCTGGAAAGGAGAGGAATGAAGGTTAGACAGTAAGACAGAGTACATGTGTGTGAATGAGAGGGACCCAAGTGGAAGAGTGAGGTTACAGGGAGAAGAGATCAAGAAGGTGGAGGATTTAGTACTTAGGGTCAACAGTCCAGAGCAATGGAGAGTGGGGAAAAGAGGTGAAGAAGCGTGTACAGGCAGGATGGAATGGGTGGAGGAAAGTGTCAGGTGTGATGTGTGATAGAAGAGTTTCAGCTAAACTGAAAGGAAAGGTGTACAAAACTGTGGTGAGACCAGCGATGTTGTTTGGTCTAGAGACAGTGTCACTGAGGAAAAGACAGGAGACAGAGCTGGAGGTAGTAGAAATTCAAATGCTGAGGTTCTCTCTGGGAGTGACCAGAAAGGATAGGATCAGGAATGAGTACATCAGCGGGACAGCACATGTTAGAGGTTTTGGAGATAAAGTCAGAGAGGCCAGACTGAGATGGTTTGGACATGTCCAGAGGAGAGATAGTGAATATATTGGTAGAAGGATGCTGAGTTTTGAACTGCCAGGCAGGAGGCCTAGAGGAAGACCAAAGAGGAGGTTTATGGATGTAGTGAAAGAGGACATGAAGGTAGTTGGTGTGAGAGAAGAGGAGGCAGAAGACAGGGTTAGATGGAGGCAACTGATTCGCTGTGGTGACCCCTGAAAGGAAAAGCCGAAAGGAGAAGAAGAGGGAGTCAATTAATGAATTAACTAGTCAGAATAAGAGCCGTGAGTCAGTTCTTGTTTGAACAGAGGAACCTCCACTAGCTGTGTGCTTAGATGACGCTCCAATCAAATTCTTCTTTTTGTCCTCATTTCCACACTCTTGCTCATTTTTTGGACTACAGTATGTTGTTATTGTAAATGTAATGCCAAGGCCCAGATGTATTCATACTTATGAAGGTGAATTCAAATTCATGTCTATATTAATGTCAAAGCATAAAAAAGATCACATTCAACAAAAAACATTGCCACAAAAAGACGTGGAATCTTTCCCATGAAGAGAAGCAGTTCCAGCATGTTTTATTAGGATTTTTTTTTTTTGCAATAAAATTATATTCAAAGTCAGAATCAGCAGTACACTGGTATAATGAAAGCCTAGAGCCTACACTTGACATCATTTAAAATTGATGACCTCATAAGACAGACAAGGTTGTGAGGTATCTTTTCCTCCCTCTTGCTCATGAACACACTTGAATGTAGTGTGTCTTAAAAATGTTTGCAGTGTTTAATGTCATTAGTATACCGCAGGTTAATTCCATACAACCATATACATATATATATATATATTTATATATACTAATTTCAGAGACAACATTTTTTGCATAATAAAGACCTTTTTTTACATTGCAGTTGATGACAAACAATTTTTCCTTCCACATGATGTAATTGAACCCTGTGTAAAATGATTTTTAGGCTAATAATATGACATTCACCTTCATGACCCTTCTCCCAACAGCCACAAACAGCAGAGGTGTGTGCAACATCACCTTTCAAGGGAACACTGAATGAAGCAGTAGCATTTGGTTGGTGAATCAGTCCATGACATCATATTGAGAGGTTTCAAACCTCAGACGCTTATCAGAATGGCTTCAAAAGTCCACAGACATGGGAGGAAAATGTAGCAAAACCCTCCTAGGTTGATGTTGTCGGGGTAGAAGAGTGGTTGTGTTTCTGGTCTTTGCTGTTAGTCAGAGCAGAGAATAAGTCCAGTAAAGAGCCCCCTCTATGGCTTGCTTCCGATAAACAACGTTATTGGTTACAGTCTGACATGTGAGAGCGGGGGCAATGGCGGCATTGTATGAGGCACTCGTCATTATCCAAAGATGTAGTGACACATGGTTGTTTTAATAGTATAGAACAAAGGACTTACATGATTTACTTTAATTTTCTGGACAGAAGTTGTGGCAATGAATTGTTATCTTTGATTTAGCGGTTAGACACAAATAAGAGAGACAACATTTCTGCTATTTCATCCCTAAAAAGTGAAATTTTACAGCAATGACATCTTTTCTAAATGAATAAACCTCACATGGTCTTTTTTTAATTTTTGCCGTTCTTTGTGTGTCTGGACATTCTGTCTCGTCAAACTGAGACCAGACGTACTTGAGGACATAGAAATCAGAGACCCAACACGTCTGTATGCAATGAAAACACAAAGTAAGAAATGATTTACCGTGAAATGGAACAGAATGTAATAAAAACAGGGTCACTGCTGTGTACTTCTCCTCCATCATAGAGGATGAACACAAGACATTGATTTTTCTTCCATTTACAAAAGATGCATTACGTTCAGTAAGACATTTTAAGACTCATCCAATATCAGCTAAAAGTTCCACAGATAATGGAGTCCAAGCCTGTAAGTAAATTAACACTACATTGCTTGATTTCACTTGAGAGTCAACTATATGTCTGATGGCTTGCGTTGCATCTGTATTGCTTTCCAGTTCACTTAAAATGGGAGTGTTAGATCAGAGCGTGATTCTGTTAAGCCTGAGAAACAAAGATCTAGCCACTGTATATCCATATTTCATTAAGTTAAATGCTCAACATTGAGTTTTCAGTGTCTGAGGGAAATATTAAAAATTGGATTGTGCTGCACAAACAGCAGCCTTTTTCACAGGAAGGGGAAGGTTGAAGAGGAAGGAGCTCATCCAGTTTTAAAAAGAGACAAAAGGGTTTTTAGGTCCTGTGTGATTCCCTTTGTGACAGGCTCCGGTCCGGGTAAACAAAGCCTTGTGCTTGGTTCCGACGGCTTGAACAAATTCCATTGTGAAGACTCTCCAGACAAAGTTAGGACAGCTCAAAGCCCGTGTTCATACTGATAGCATACCGCAGTTTGTCACGCAAGATGCTCTTCTTGCTGTAGTTGGGTAGCTTGAGTAGATTGAAGCACGTAGATGAAGTGGGAAGCCGACCACCTGGCTCCTTCTTGCGAATGGTGAAAAAGCCCCTAAGGACACTTCCGAGTGTATCACCGGTGTCCTACAGAGGGAAAATGCTCAGTTACAAACAGATGCAGATGCTGAAATTACAGCACAGACATAACTTAAGGCAGCAGCAAAGTTTTTATTTCATTCTTCTTACCTGATCATCCGAAACTTCCACACAACGGATGGAAAAAGGCGGTTTGAGGTAGGCAAAACCTAGAAGAGGCGGCCTTGAGCAGCTGGTAACAAACTATAAAAACAGACAACAAATGAAGTATCTGATGAACCATCTCACAATAGTAATAACACATTTGGATGGGACAGTTACAAACGGATGATTATTTACTTTAAGGAACATAGCTCTCTCTTCAGCATTGAAATCACTGGACAAGATGTCCCACAGCCAGATGATGACACGATGGCTGCTGTGAAAGCCTCCATAGTACACAGTATGTTTCCTGAGAAACAGGATGAAATCAAGGATAAGCATCTGCACAGTAAGCACAAATAAAGCAAACTGTTGCAAACTCTGTTAGAATAATTACAGTACGAATAAGGACTAATTTAGACCTCATTCAAGATATCTGAAATGCCACATACTTGAGGTCATCCAGATCAATTTCTGCATTGTCTCCAGAGATGAGGCGCTGAACCTCAGGCGTGGAAAACATGTGCAGCCACTCTGGGTTGATGATGCTCCGGAAGCCTCGGATGAAAGCTATAGTTTGATCCTTAATCTGCGTGTGCATCCGGAAGTGAGCCATAAGATGAATGTAGCTGATCCTGCAGGAAATGAGAAGACTTAAATGTGAATTCTATTTATTGCACAACAATCAGTAAAAGGAAAACCTCATTAAACTAACATGGATCAATGAACTTCTATTTTTGAAATGGCATACAAATTTACATACTTGTTTTCATTTGTCACTGGCATGGTTTTGCCCCCAGGAGTCAATTCATGGCAGACAAGCTATGAAGGAACAAACAACATGATTTTAGTTTATAAAATCATTGATTTAACTTCACTGAATCCTATTTTCCAAAGTTTACCTGTCCCATGACATCCTCATCATAGGATAGCGTGAGTCCCAGATCCCCGACATCTCCATCGTACCGCTGAAAAACCGAAAGGAAAGATGTGAGATAATAAATGAGGACATGACTGTAGCAAAACTCGTCTGCGTGTGAATCCTGCTGACTTTGATGGAAGTGAGATTCTTGTAAAACTCAGAGTCCAATGAGGGCAGCTCATCGATGGAGCTGTAGAAAGTGCTGTGGTGATGACCCAAGACTTGACTAAGGAAGAAAGAGGCAAAAGGGACATCCACAACAATACCCTGAGTATAGAAAAATTAGAGTTACTGACACAGAAGACTATATAAAACAATGAACAGTTCAGAGTACAGACCAACGGCTGACTGCATCACAAATGTACCTCATATATGGCTTTCCCGAGCATCTTCCCCACAAACTCAAATAGTTGCAAGTGATTCTCGTGTATGTACGAAGTAGGTGAAGGATATAACCTTTCATTTCCACTTGTAGTCTACGGAAAATGTGTAAAACAAATCAGTAGCTGAAGTGTGATGGCTTACAAAACAGTTTTCCATTTGCTTGACTTACTTTAAACAGGTTGAGAGCAGGATTGAACACTTTTTTTATAATCTCTTCTAGAAACTCCTTGAACACACCATCCTGATCGATACCGGCCTCGTCTACTCCCAGGTCATTGACAAACTTCACACGTATGACACCTTTTATGGAATTTGCTGGTAATCTGCGGAGCTGGTCGTATCCATCCTTCAGACAGGAATAAAAGTCGTTACTCGGGAGCGACTTGACATACAACAGTATTACACTGAACTTGATATTTGACTCTATACCTCTAACATCCGTGACCGTCGGATGGTGATGTGGGTGACATGCGGTGAAGCAGAGCTTGTCTCTATCAATCCTAAATTTTCTTTTTCCTTGGTGACGATGTTCCTGAACAGCAGCACCCTCTAAAGTAAGAAGAAAAGTGACTATGTAGCTGAAAATGAAAATGAAGCTCGACCTTTACGGATCTTTTTTACTCACGTTTTTATGGGGAATGACATGTGGGATGTATTGCAGTAACAGTTGGGCTCTTTTCTTGCCTTTCTCCAACTCTTGAAACAACAGGCTGGGCTTTAGGTCCCTGAATGCAACACCACAATGATTTAAATGTGAGCTTTTAAATGTAATCATAAAGCAGTGTATCCTCTCACAGTGAATGGAGGAGATCCACAGTTTTTAAGTGTTTTCATTTACTTGCGCAGCCAGTGGTCGTCAGGAGTGAATCGTCGTCTGCAGTCACGTTCATAAAGCACCATCAACCAGCCATGAACACTGTGGAACAACTCCAGTTTTTCCCCCTTAGCATTTTCTGTGAAACACAAAATACAAAACATCTACTTCATTAAAAATATCTCTTTTTATTTCAGTGCTATCTTCATAAACTTTTCTGAGGTCACACACTCACCTAAGATGCCATCCCATATCATCTTATACACGAATGTGTTCAGAAATGAGGAGATAGTGAGGAGTTCCTCTATCTTGAAAGATGTTTGTTCTTCATATACTTCAATGTCATCCAGAATTCTGTTACAAAATGAGAGTTTTGGTTTATAAAATGTTGTTGCCACAATTGGAAGTCTTACGCACAACAAAGTCACTGAACTTACGTGATGAGATGGCGTGAGCAGTCACAGAAGAGCATCAGCATCGCCAGAAGCTGCTTGGACTCTTCTGTGTCATTGTTCAGACACTCCATGAAGAGCTTGAGGCCTCCCTGAGGACCAAGTTCACAGATGAAGGCCCAAAGTTTGGGTAGAAGGTCATCAAGGTGAGTCAGTCCTGCAGCAACACAAGCAAAAATTCAGTGACATGTTCTAAACTCATTAAAAAATAGCTGAAGCTTCTGTGACATTAAAAGAAATGAAAGATTCTGGTACCGACCGGTGAGTATCTGGAGTCGTATTTGCGTAAGTGTTGACAGAGCAGATTGGTAGAGCACGCAGATGCTGCACACCTTCTGAACCTCAGCTGAGTCAACCCGCTTCCCTCCAACTGGTTTTAGGATGTTCCTTACGGAAGCAGATTTCTGAAATGCTCGCTTGAAGAGGTCTGTAGAAACACAGACACACCACGGATGTACAGAAACTTAAAGTACATTTAGACCTTTTTCACTCATGATTTTCTACTTATGTTGAAACATTAGGTTTGGGTTTATAACTCACTTTTGACAGGTAGGTTGTTTTGTGATGTGCTGGGTTGTGGAGGTGGGGGTGTTGGCTCCTGACTCTCCAGCTTTTTAGAGAGGACGTCACTGAACAGCGTCCTAATGACAGAAACCCCCCAAAGGTACTGCAGCTGTTTAGTAACCAGTGGCATTGATTCATTGAGACTGCAGAGAGAAGAGACAGAGGAGGCAGAGAGGAGACGGCGTGAAGTACAAGCATATGAGAACACTGTATTTTGTAAAGTTTTACAACATGATGTCGTAATATTGAGTTTATATGGACGACTAATTCCAGCTGTAGCTCTTCCTAAAGAAGAACCAGATAGCCTGAATATGTCTACCAAACTTTTGTGCTGTATCTGGTAAATAATACTTAAATATTTCACTGACCCATAGTCGACTGTCTGGGAGAACCAGCCCAGCACAGGGTGCCAATGGGTGAGGTTGGACTTTTTCTGGGATACGTATCTCTGGCAGTAGGACAGCATGTCAGTCAGGTCCTTCACAAAGTGGTTGGCCTCCTCCTCCAGGACTTTCTCGTTAAGGTAGCCCAAGTGAATCAGGTTACCTACAAACATGAAACACATAAGGATTGTCACATGTGTACAAAATGCTATCACACCAATTAAAGTCATAATTTACCCAAAATACTTTACCAAGTAAGCAGAGTGTGTGGCTCCCCTCCAGACACACACAGATGTCACAACACTGTTCTTCCCTGCTAAGAAACAGAATGAACTTCCGCAGCAGGTCATGTGCCTGAATGGATGCCATACACTGTTGAGAAAGATTAAAAATTGAGACTTTGCCTCTAACAGTTCAGATAATTGTAAACTCTTGTGCGACAAAAATAATGTTTTTACCTCTGGAGTAAGGACACTGAGGTGGGATATGATGGCTGGAACTGACATGATGTGAATGAGGAATGATCTTAGCAGGTTATCAGAGAAGTGAGCAGCAACAACTGGTCTGAAAATAATAGATTTAGTTAAAAAGGTCACTTACAAATAAACTAAAAGAGCAGAAATTTAATACAACACAACTGAATGTAACATGTATTGAAGCTGACATTTCATTATTTTTTTATCAGATGCAGCGACTAAGTGATCATCTCCCTGCTCACCTTAATGACAAAGTGAAAATAGCCGTCAAAGTGCCTTTGGAAAGAGACGGTTTAGAGCGAGCCAAACCATTGGTAAGCAAGATCTAAACAAGAAAAGGTGAGGTAACATAGAATGTGCATTGCTTGATTAAAATGACATCTGAATCAAAGTCACACATCTTCACTGAATCTCTAGGTAAAATCGTAAAAGAAGCTCTGTTACTGAACCTGCAATATTGAATAGAATCCTTTTTGATTGAGATGGCCCATTATGTTTTCACAAATCCTCATCAAAGCAGGTTTGAGAGCTTCTCCTATAATAGTGAGTGAAAAATTACATGTCAACTCTGCAAAAAGAATGTCCTGTAATTACAGAAAATTTTCTAATAAAGTTTACTTACCTTTCCCCCTGACGATTCGCCAGGTGGAAGTATCCGTGAAGGTGACTAGCATGGTGAGGTACAGGGTTATCAGTTTATTGTCCTGCATTATATCAGGCTGCAAATGACAAAACCGTGAAATGTGCAATTTAAGTCATGAATTGAAGGTCAGTAAGACAATAATATGCTTGGAAACAATATTAACCTTTAAAACTTTCAATCGCTGACAGCAAGTCCACAGGACGTCTTTTATTTGTTTAAGCCAAGGTATGGTGAGGTCTTTGGAGAGAGCCAAGGAAACATACCAGACCTGTAGGCCAAACAGTCACTTAAAAAAAATGACTTTTACAAATGTTTGGTGTCTGGAGGGTGAAAATAAATGCACACTCACTTTAGGTTCATTCTCAACATCCATGCTGGCAAGGATAGCACGACAGAGCTTCTCAAACCTCTGTGGGAAGCACAAAATTACAAAGATTCAACTAACACAGCCCAAAAAAAAACTATAGACAACAGTGAAACTAAAGTGAGTAGGCTTGTACGACACGTGTACTCACCAATTTATCCTCTTGGTGATATATGAAAAGTAACTTCCGAGCAATTCTAAAATTTGAAAGTGCATTTCTTTTTGATGTCCCAGTTTGACAGGCTAGAAAGTAATCATCAACTTCTTTCCTGGTGAGATACAGAATGAAAATATTGAGCAAACAATTACATTAATGTGGAACTGAGTCATAATAATTCTGGGTTAACTTCACATGTGTTCTTATACCCCTGAGGCAAAGTCTTTTCAAAGCTTCTTTATTCCGTGGGTTCTTGTTATTGAGGTAAAGTAGGAGACTTAGCCGATCGTCATAAGTTTAAAAAGTTTATGCCTGACAACAAGTCTAATACAGATATCCGTGCTCTCCCACAGTCCCTGACTGCCAGTACTACACAGGTCTTACATCAGACGCAGCTGAAGAAGAGCAAATTCTATCTTGGCCCGGTCAAATTTAAACAATTCAGATTAAGAATATGCATGAGGGGATGTGGTGTCTTCTGGACCAATCCGATCGTGACAGGTTTCCGGCCACATCTTCTCGACGTAGTTTCCATCTCCAGTCTCATCCTGTAAATCCTGCCTACTTCCTGATCACCCCATAAGTGTGAAGACTTCGATTAAAAAAAATTGTTATCTTGGGTGAGTAGATGTGTGTGTGTGTGTCAGATTAGATAAATTTGCCTACGTCCTCCAAATGGAACTGTCTCTGCAACCATGTGTGTGTTGTATGTATATGTATGTGAGTGTGTGTCAGACTAGAGAGAACTGAGACCGCTGTCTATGTCCTATATGTATGTGTGTGTGTGTGTGTGTGTGTGTGTGTGTGAATGTGTGTATATGTGTGTATATGTGTAAAATTAGCTGAGTTCAAGTGTGTGGAAATTCACTGAGACAGAGTGATAGAAAAGTCAGTCAGTCATCTTCGGATTACCACCGCCCTATGCCGCTGGAGCATAGGGCGTGAGGCGGGGTACACTCCGGGCACAACGCCAGTGCACCACGGAGCCACACACAAAGACATACAACCATGCACACACACACTCATTCCTACGGGCAATTTGGAACGGCCAATCAACCTGAAGCGCATGCTTTTGGAGGTGGGAGGAAGCCGGAGAACCCGGAGAGAACCCACGCAGACACAGGGAGAGCATGCGAACTCCGCACAGAGCCGGACTCGAACTCGGGTCCGCTGTGTTGTGAGGCGACAGCGCTAACAACTTTGCCACTGTGCCGCCCTGATAGAAAAGTTTACTGCATAATTAAAACTAAATACTTATGCAGCCAGCAAAATAATGAATAGCATGTTTTTAAATCGCGTCACTCCTTAGATTTACAAGAAACACACTCAAAGCTCAACCTTTAAGCTTTTGAAATCACAGATAAATCTGTTTTAACTAGATTAGAGTCTACCTTATTTGCTTCTTGAGTCTGCAGCGACAGAGAAAGCTCCTGACCATAGCCTGGATGAGGATTGCTGATCTTTCCTTGTCCTTCAGTCCTTTCCTTTCCTCCCTTGCCTGTCTGGCTTTGTCCAAAAAATCGGACTTGGAGCTTTGAGGAACAGTAAACATTGTGGACCCTGTAAAAGAAGCATTTTAGCCTTCGTTTTACAAACAATCAGATAAATTTGGATTGATGACATTTTAGCAGTGGCATTTGGAACATAAATTTACGCAATAAGCACATCGTAGCTTTGATAATGGGGCACTCACACAACTGCACACCATCGCTTAATAGTGAACTTACCTGCGAAATTGCTCCGATAATGATTTTATCAGGCCTCGGTCTTATCTACATTAGTCCTCATCAGTCATCTGATTGTCCTTTAGATCCAGGCAGGAGGAAAGCAGAGCGTCAGAAAGACTAACTTGCCATCTCTGGAGCAGCGAGCGATACAGTAATAACGCTGGTGTAGTTAGCATACAGGGCTAGTTCATCGCTTGACGGCTTGAAACTGTCTCGACGATAACGTTTTCAGATTAATTTGGGAATATTGATCATAACTGCGGTGTTAGGTTTGATCTCCTTTCAATGGCAGACTCATAAACAAAGAGAACACACTGTTTCCAAATGTAAACAATGAGAGGACATCCTTACATTGACTGCAGCCATTAATCCCCTTGTGTCGCATTAAATGATTCCGGGTAGTATTTGATTAGCTGTTAAAATAATTTTATTTGAAATTTAATCGATGGAAGGTCAGAGATACTGTCTTTGTTTTTAATATAAAAAATTTCCGTTTTATATCTAGCAGTTGATAACGCTTTAGTGCACTGTGGTGGGTGGGTGGCTTGGGGACAGTAATCAGTGTTACTCCTTCACGGCGGAAACGCACAAGCAGATATTCAAAGGGTTCAAAGCGTTATAATAAAGTGCACAAAGAAACAGAGATTCTCTGTGCAATGAAAATCTTACTTTGCCATCCGCAAGTTATGTCACCAGAGTTGTTCAAAAAATTAACACATATATTAGCCATTCTACCGAATTCGTGCAAAAGTTTAGAGACACGTTTTTAAAAGTTGTTTTTTTTTTCAAAATACCTTGTCCAAACATAAATTTTGCCATGTTTCTACGGTACAAATCTAGTCAAATTTCACATCTTAATGCCTTGCCTGTTCTTGAAATGTTTTCCCGCACCTGAAATGTGTCACTACCGTAACACAGCAATACACTGCAATAAAAACTATGATATTAATTAGGTAAAATTGTGTGTCCATATATCCTCTAAAGAATATTTTTAGAAATTTATTATGAAGGGTTTTCCAATTAAATCACTTGAAATAAATTTTTAAATAAATTTGAAAGTTTATTTTCTAAGACTCATCCAAATTTAAATGCAATTTTTTTTGTAAAACGAATTACAGTGATCTTAAAGAGCTCAGAGATAGATAGTTATTACATTGAATGCACATTTAACTAATGGTTACCATATCATTTATTTTAATTACTTTGTTGTTACTTTATTTTACAAAACCCTCCCTGTTACGGTAGTGACTGCACTGTTACTGCTTGATTGTGACCACATGATTATGTTTGCAAAGTTGTACTGTGTCCCCTCAACCATATTGTTTAACATTAACTCATAACTTGCCTTATAATTTGAAGTTTACAAACACAAATGTTTATAATCAATAAAATTAGGTCATTTATTATTTTACATGACTTCAGCAAAGCAGCACATCTACTGCAACATGACATTAGAACATCTAACATTTTTTGTACTTGAAAGTAAATTAAAGAACAAAAATATAGAACATTAATAATCAATTTATTCACATAATGAAATGATAACCTATAACAGCTCCATCATGGTGCACCTCCAATGGGGATGGCACCTGGCTCAAGGGCACCTTGGCAGTGCTTTGGAAGTGAACTGTCAGTTCACACTCCCGGGTCTTGAACCACAGATCCTCTGGTCCCCATTCCAAGACTTAGTGGACTGAGCTACTGCCACCCCCAGTTGGCATTATATTCATGTTTTATTATTTATTTATTATTTGATTTACAAATCAATATATTATTATTATTATTATTATTATTATTATTATTATTGTTGTTGTTGTTGTTGTTGTAGTTGTTATTAATTCAAATTCCTTTAAAAAAACCTAAATAGTCCCCAAGGGGCAACTGAGACAAATAAAGCAGGATTGGTGCACAAAAAAAGAAAAGTACAGTGCAAAAAACAAAAACATAAAAAACAGACTTACAGTAATAAACAGAAAGCCAACACTAACACTAATATAAAAAGGTATGTGCAATGGTGTACTGTGGCAGCATTATGTGTGTTAGTATGAAGGGTGTCCTTGGTCCCCGTTGGTGGTGCTGCCGTAACATGCGATGATGCATTTGGTCAGGGTGGTCTCAACCACTTAGCTGTAGAAGCTGTTGAGGATCTTTGGCGACATGCCAAAGAAGTGCAGCTGCTGTTGGGCTTTCTTCACCGGCTGAGTGGTTTTCAACGACCAGGTGAGGTCCTCATGGATGTTAACCCCCTGATATTTAAAGGTGCTCACCCTCTCCACTTCCTTTCCCCAGATGATTATTGGATGATGAACGCTCCTTTCCTACCTCGTGTCCACTACAGTATCATCTCTTTTGTTTTGTCTGTGTTGAGGGTGAGGTTCTTGTCCCCACATCATGTCCAGGGTGTCCACCTCCTTCCTATAAGCTGTCTCATTTTCTCCTGTAATGCGTCCTATCACAGCGGTGTCATCTGCAAACTTTAAGATGATATTTTTCTTGTGTGTGTGTGGGGGGGGGGGGGGGGGGTACACAGAGATGTGTGAAAAGGGAATAGAGGACAGGACTGAAGACACACCCCTGAGACCCCTGAAGTGTGAAGTCTTTCCTCGTATCCTAACAGACTGAGGCCTACAGTCAAAAGTCCAGCAGCCAGTCACAGTGGGTTGGATTGTACACCAAGAGAGAAGAATTTGTCGATGAGCTTGTGAGGGATGACTGTGTTAAACGATGAGCTGTACTCAATAGAGAGCACCCTGATGTGGGAGTCTTTATTCTCCAGGCGTGAGAGGGAGGTGTGCAGGGCTACTGAGGTGGCCCTGTAGCGCCGGCAGGTGTTCTGCAGGGGGTCCAGTGTTTTCGGTATGCAGCTCTGAATGTGGGTCAGCACCACCCTTTCAAAGCACCTCATAATGATTGGAGTGAGTGCTACTGGCCTATAGTTATTCAGGCAGGTGGGTGAGTGTTGAGCGGGAATTCGTCAGTTCGGAGTTGTTAATGGTAAAAGCTGGTCGTGTTCATTTGAGCTGACCAAAGAAGTCTGGAGTTGTCATCCTTGTCCGCATGCACGACACTGAGGATTTGTTACAATATGTTAAGTATACGTAGTTGAATATATATACAGCGAAGGTAGTGGGGTCTATAGTTGTCTCATACTGTGTGTACTGTATACTGAACACAATGTTATTTGTCCCTTTAAGCGAAGCCGGAAGTGTGATGTCATTTTTATAACTGCGCACTGCTGGACCGGAAGGAAGTGGGTGTTTGCCTAGCTGACTGACGCTAGCAAACTACGATCAAGAGTCTGCTGTGTCTTCTATGGTAAATATACTCATTTTTTTCCAAACTTAATATATATGTATTTAGAAACAATGAAATTGACTGTCACTATATGACGATTACTATTATGTGTCAAATATGTCAGTTGTGTGTGAGATTAGTTACTTTACGTAACTAGTTAGCCAGGCCGTTAGCCTAGGGCTAAAGGTAGCCACTGGATTGAGGGATGCGGCACAGTTTTTCATTCTCTACTCTTCGAACTTTGAAACGATCTGCATGTATTCTGCGTGTGTTCGTCGTTAGTTTGCTGGAACAGGCTGGTAACCTAATTTCGACCGTAATGCTAAAGGTCCCTGACAGTGTTTGCTGCCCAATCCAGCGTTTTCCGTGATTTTTACTGTGATTACGAAAACTTGTGAAAATTCTCATATAAAATTCTTGAAATACAAAGGTACTCGAGATCAAACGATGTTAAAGGTGATGTTCCGTTCTTTTCTCACAACAATAAAAAAAATTGGAATTGTTCTTACTAATTGTATAGCAATCGCGTTCTCTGGGTTATTTGTCCGAGCTATTGACCGCTATCATTGTCTCAAATTTTAAATGAACCACACCCTTGTGCTGAGTAACGTTTTGAAATTTGAAATCTGTTTTCCCAAATTCTAAAAAGTTGCATTTTCAGTAACATGAAGTGTTAATGAATTGGGGCATAATGTCACAGATTATTTGGCAAAATCAGAAATTATGTGGATGAAAAGAAATGCCTTATTCTTAGGTACGGGTATCTATGTAAACATTTGTCTTTGTGTTGATTGCCATTTGTTTCCTCCACTAAATACCTTAACTCAAGTAAATTCTGTGACATACCAGACCTGATCTGGGTTTCACTTTATATTTTATCTTGTTCTGTCTCAGGAAGAGATGTCAGGAGAGAGTGTGGTGAGCTCGGCAGTGCCGGCAGCTACAACCCGGACTACATCCTTCAAGGGCTCCAGCCCCAGCTCTAAATATGTCAAATTAAATGTGGGTGGTGCGCTGTACTACACTACAATGCAGACACTAACCAAACAAGACACCATGCTTAAAGCCATGTTCAGTGGCAGGATGGAGGTTCTTACAGACAGTGAAGGTGAGCTGTCGGTGAAATTGTTGAGCTGTCATCTACACACTGATTGTAATCTTTTACTGACTAGTGTTTTGTCACTTCAAACCTACAGGTTGGATCTTGATTGATCGCTGTGGGAAACATTTTGGAACAATCCTGAACTACCTTCGAGATGGGGCAGTGCCGCTCCCAGACAGCCGACGGGAAACGGAGGAACTGCTTGCTGAGGCCAAGTATTACCTTGTCCAAGGCCTGGCTGATGAATGTACTGCTGCCTTACAGGTATCATCAAAACAGAGGGCTGTCAGTAGGCCAGGGTAGTAACTAGTGCCAATATTGCACCTATATTACAATCTTTGAAAAATTTACTCTTCAGAGCTGTTCCTTGGTTACAGTTCTATTGAACAATTTCTGTAATACGTCCACTGTATGAAATATTTCTATCATATATAATCACTTTTCTTTTAGTCTTTGTTTTAGCAGATTGAGTTGTGTCATAGCAACTTTGTCCAGTCACATTTTTCCTTAAATTCAATAAATAGTTTTTGAATGTCTTATCTTTTAGTTTCTAAGTTATTCTAACCAAAACAGTTGGTCTTAGTTATTTTTGTTTTAGCGTTTGCTTATTGTTGCATGACCTCTGTTTCATCTGTTCTACCAAGTGTACCACCATCTCCTTGTATGTTGCAGTTATTTAATGTAAATAAGTCAGTTATAACCTAACAAACTTTTCTCTCCAGAACAAAGAAACTTATGAACCCCTTTGTAAAGTGCCTCTGATGACATCATCTAAGGAAGAGCAGAGGCTTATAGCCACCTCAAATAAGGTAGCTCATGTTATTAGTTTACATATCGTGTTGAATTTCTAGTTTTGATTATTAAATCAAGTGATGTTTGTCACTAATAGCTGTCAGTATACAAACTTATTTGTCTTCACAGCCTACAGTTAAATTACTATACAACAGAAGCAACAATAAATATTCATATACCAGGTGAGTTCTCTCCGGCTGGTATCAGGTGTGTAACACTTGTCATTCCACAAGCAAAGAACAAGTTATGTTAATTATTGTCCATCCTTTCATTTTCTCCCCAGCAATTCTGATGACAACATGCTGAAAAATATTGAGCTGTTTGACAAGCTGTCCCTGCGGTTTAACGGCCGTGTGCTCTTCATTAAAGATGTGATTGGGGATGAGATCTGTTGTTGGTCATTTTACGGCCAGGGGCGTAAGATAGCTGAAGTGTGCTGCACTTCCATTGTGTATGCCACAGAAAAAAAGCAGACAAAGGTATGTGCAATCTGTAACTTACACACACTCTGGTCCTTTCTTCTTGGAAGACAAAGCTATACAACGCTTTATTTAAATATGTCTCTAAAGTCTTGTTTAATTCTGCTGATGCTAGGTTGAATTCCCAGAGGCCCGAATCTATGAAGAGACCCTCAACATCCTCCTGTACGAGTCCCACGATGGGAGGGGTCCGGACAATGCTTTGCTGGAAGCCACGGGGGGCGCTGCAGGACGATCTCATCATCTGGATGAGGACGAGGAGCGTGAACGAATTGAGCGCGTTCGTAGGATTCATATAAAACGACCTGATGACCGCACTCACCACCACCAGTGACCTTTCTCCCTTGACCCGTCATCCCGTTTCACTGATTCTCTGGACAGTCTTTGCAACACGCTCGTGCCTTATGTCACCCATTGCGTCTCTTTCACACTTTCAGATTTATTTTACCAGCCTTGTCTCCATGATGCTGTTATGAGATGAAGTGATTGTCGTACTCCAGGGTGTCATGGTGAAGTGATTGTGTGTTATGTACTCACTTGTCGTCTTTGTTGTGGGGTCTAACAGTACCGTGTTTTGTTCTGTTTACTTGTCATGATAGATTCTCTCACAGTCGAGTAATATGAAAACCAACAAGGTCTGCCTAAGGAAGTGGATTTTGTGGATGGATTGTGAAAATCAGGAATATCATCAAAGCATTTGATCTAAAAGATTTTCAATGTCAAACCAAAAGTCTCTGCTGACTTGTTATTTTAATCCATCCCCTCAGTCATACCAAACTTTAAAAGTTTAGTGTTAACGTGTTAGAAAGGCTTGTGGCAGGAAGCCTTGTAAACCAAGCTTTCTGTAATGTACTGTAATATCATCACTGGGCTAATTCAGTGTTGTACACAGTGGGACCACATAGTGGCGCTGTTTTACTCTTAGAAGAAAAGGCAAAGACATTTTTATTAAACCTAAGATAATGGCAATTAAACCATTTTAAAATGTAATCGTTTCTGTTACAATTAAATAGACGCAGCGTTTTACTGTAGTGCTTCTCCCATGTTGAGTTTTAATTTTAAAATATATCCTCTAAATGATCATTATTTTCAGTCGAGGGAAATGTGAGATGTGATCTGAGGTGTTAAATGTACTGGGCTGAGTGAATGATGGATGCTGAGGTTGGAGTAAAAAGACTGTAACCGGAGATCTCCCTGGTAGGAAGAGAATCCTGTCTACAAGCTCCTAACAGGGAGAGAAATTAGACCTGTCCTTCATCACAGCATTCAGAGGGGAATGGACTGGTTGCATGTGGTAGTTTTGACTCCATGTATGTCTAACAATCACAGTACTTGTAGAGCAGTTGCACAGGAGTAAACTTCTATATGTTTTATATTTATATATATACTTTATCACAAATAAATTTCTACAAACATTCTTTTCTGTCTCTTTATTTCGCATATGCCGAAATCAGCAAACATACAAAATGATACGAATGGCTTTTTAAGAAATAATTCAAAATTTTGTGCATTAGATATCTATTTACTTAGATACTGTATAGTCCAGCGTACAACTTCTGCTGAATTCAATCCAGTGTTAAATTTTTTTTTTGCGTAAATGTAAAAACGATTAATTCATAAGATGGGAAATATGTACAGTACAACGAAGCGAACTCAATCAGGTTTTTCAGTGCTGAGGTTTCTGGTCAAGTGCATCTCCTGCTGTCATGAAGTCCCCTCTGGGGTTTCTCATGTGCCTCCTCTGTCACACATTAGCGTGTCCTTACTCGAGTGGCGACCTGCAGTGACAAACCACTTGACTGATGCTGTACGTTCATTTGCGAGCACACTTTGTTCGAAAAACTGGTCTCACCACCATGAGGTGTCCATTCTTGGCCTTGTACACCATTAGTTCCTGTCCGGTGCTGAAGTCCACCATGCTCTCCTTACCTGCCTGGATTTCAATCTTGATGCTGAAAATCAAAACCACAAAAAAGTTTTTTTAGGACCCAAATATAGATTAACTCTGAAAATCTTTATGAGACAACACTCACCTGCCCTGAACCACTTTAATTGCATTTTGTTTATTAGCAATAACACTGAGTTTTGTCAAAAACTCAAACAAGTGGTCACACTGCATTACAAGGTCCCCCTAAACCCCCCCAAAAAAAAGAAAAACCATGAACATACTTTACAAAGTTTACATTCTGCACATCCTGCTCATGCCTTTATGAAATATACGGTACATCTGAACATACACAGTATAATTCATCATTTAAATTTCCCAGTTTGGGATAAATAAAGTACTTCTTATCAATTTACTCAATTTATTTGCACAGAATGTTTTCCCATTCTGTGGGGTAAAGTTGCTTTCAACATGTAGCAGCAACATCAGCTCAAATATAGTTAATGGTCTGACTTGTTTCACTGGATCTCACTTATGAATACACATTAAGTAACCGGACTCAGTGACATATGTGTTTTCCAAGTGGAAAAAAAAAAAACAGAAGATATGACAAGATCAAAAAATGTGTTCACATGTTCACACACACACCTTCTCTTTAGGATCTTCACATGTGATGTGGAATACGATGATGCTGTCGGTCAAATTACTGACGGAAATCCCTGCAGTGAGTAGAAACAAACACTTCTAGTGTGAGATAATGTGAAGACATCTTTAATGGCAGGTGGAATATGTTTGATCGTGTTGCCCTGACCTTTGAGGGAGGTGTAGAAAACCCTCTGCTTAATTTTGGCCTCATCTACCACATAAGCAGCTGTCTGGGTGAGGATAAGCTGTCGAGGTCTCGGTTTGAAACCGTTCCTGTCATATTTAATGACGGGAACGCTGTACTGCAGAAGCACAGGATGCATCTCAGTGAGTCAGGTCTGATCTGGACTCTGTTTATTCTAGGTGACTAAAACGATTCTGTTACCTTTATGTGCTCGTTCCGAATCATCTGGACAACCCTCATGTTTATATCTTGTTCGCCTAAAGATTATAAATAGTGTTTAAAAAAATTGCTCAAAAGAATATGGAATTGTGTGAATGTGTCTAATCCTCACTGATCCTGGTGTCCACAAAAGGTTGTGCAACACTTTGTGGGTAGCTTTCTTTTTTGCCCTTGAAGATGGAACCGGTAAGGAGCTTCAATTGAAACTGAAGGGATGACAAATATAACATTAATCACTACAAATAGAAGGAATGATGACACCATTTTAGCAGAAATACAATGATACATGTATCACCTGTGCTTTCTTTTTAGGAGTGATGCCTCTGACGTACTTCCGCACCATGAGGCGATAGTGAAGTTTACGCAGCATCTCTGAAGTCTGTCCAGGACAAAAACCATCTACATGGTCAGAATAAAATGTTGTGTGATATTTATGCAAATGGAGCCGGGTGGTCGCGGTACCTCTTTCAGCACAGCAGCTGGAGCTAACCAGGTTGTTTTGTCCAAAACTGTCTTTGGCAGATTATCTCTAAGCCGGTTCAAGTAGTTCTGTCTCACAAAGGCCAGGTACTCTGAGTTGTCTGTACATTTTAATTGCCCTCTGTTGATGTAGCCTTTGATAAATCTAGAAGGAATGAAATAATAAAAATATGACAGTAACCTCAAGAGGAGTAGTCCAATGACATCACTCTCATTTCCTTACTGCTTGATGACTTTTACAGCCCAGGCCCTCTTCTCTCTCTCCTTCCTCGCCTGCGCTCCTCTCCAGCAAGTCTCTATCTTAGTGGCTGAAAAAATAGAAACATAACGGAGGGTGTGTCACTGTTTAATGCATAACAAAACAGGATATTAAGTCCTGTCTCCATTGTGTTTGGTGACATTTACCAGCCTCCTTCTGTTTTCTGAATTCACCCTTTGCTTTGTATCCTTTGTATTTGGCCTGAAGCCTTGTTGCTGCAGATTTAAAGAATAACATGTAATCACAGCACATCTGGTGACGACTGATGACTTAAATCCATAATTAGTGATTTGCACTCACCCAATTCATGTTTGCATCTCTCATAAGCATCCTCTGTGGCGAAAAGTGTCCTTGGATGACGAATAAATATTTTGGTGCTATAACAAAAGGGGGAAAATGAATGTTTTTGGCTCCTCCTGGTTTTAAGAATATTTTATTACTTAATTTAAGAGTCACTGTCCTCACCGTCCCATTTTGTACTCATTTGGTAAGTAGCCCAGATGATGAGCCAACAGTTCTACCCCATCAGCGGGCTCTCCTCTCCAATGAGGCCAGGTGGCAGGACACAGCGGTTTATATCTGTAAGATGCAGCACTCAGCCCATTCAGGATGGTTTAAGTAAAAAACGAAAAGCAGATTCATTTTATTAAAAGCCATGATGTCCAGCCTCTATGGTCCTTCATACCTCTTTAAAAAGATGTCATACTTGCGTCTGTATGCAAAGCCAGCACGTCTGACCCTGAGGTGCTCCATCAGGCCCAGGTACTTCACCTGATGTCTGATTAGTGCTTCATCAAACTGACCTTTGTGTAAAAAAGGACCCAGTTTAAACACCTCCATCCTGTTACTAGTACAGCCACATGTGCCCTCTGTCGTTATACGTACCTGGATTTTTGGCCTCATTGGATTTTAGACAGCGTATGTACCAGGCCTCTTTAGACATGAGGATATCTGTCAGCTTCAGCAGGCTGCTCTTAAACTGGGTTGCCACCTACAGACACAACAGGAGGGTCTTAATAACAGTTCATCTGTCAGAAACATGTGGCTCAGTGATGACACAGTCAGGCGGCTGCTGACAGAGAAGGACTGAGATCACGACCTCTTCACAAGAGATTTCTTTTCATCCATCATCTCTGCATCATATAGATTTTTCTCTGTGAGTAAAGAATTGCAAAAAATATATGCCCATTTGGGATAGATAATCGATGCTCATTTATATCATGTGATCTTCCAGTTGTAGAAGGCGCTGTATGTCTTTTTCTCTGAAAACATTCCTGACCAATGATTTTAAATAATGTGTTTCGAAAGCAATATTCCAGATCAGATAAAACAGCCTTTTTGGTGACACATTTGAGGGAAATTGAAGGTCAAATATAATGAGCGCTCACTGTCTCTGGTCTTCGCCTGCTGTCTCGATCCATCGTGGAGAAGCATTCTCTGACTATGGCATTTTTAGACTGGCAAATCAGCTGAAAGATGAAAGGATAACAACAGGTTCAACTAGCAGTGCTAATGATTTCTGAATTAGTGTGGCCATGATTGGTGTAGATGAAACTTCATTTATAAGCATCAGAATATCTCTATGAATATAAATTATTCATCAATAAAGTAGTATCGAATGCTGCCCTTGCCTCACATAATATAAAATAACATATGAATTTCCAGACTTACATCTTTTATGTTCCTATATAACAGATCATTGTTTTTGTCCAGGAAACCTGCAATATCACAAAAATGGCAGTTAGTTGAAAATGAAAAATTATAGTTCAGGGCAAATATTGTGTGGTTTTCTTTACCCACAACACAGTAGGTGACCTCCCCAGCATAATGCAGAAGGCGGAAATCCCCTCTCTCAAGAGTCTTACGTGTCATTTTGTCAGCCAGTTTGTGCCTGCAGTCAAAGAGGAGGAGAGAGACAGAGGGATGAAGAACGAGAAGCTTTTCAAATCAAACCTAATCCGCTGTCTCTATCGGCTCACTGTCGGCTCACTCACAAGACACCCTCCAGCAGAGCGTCGCTGAACGGAGTTTAGTCTCATGAAGAAGCTTTGGATTTCAAAATATAGTTTAGCTGGAACTTTTATTTAAATAATGCAATTTACCAAATTATTTTAAGAAGCTGTTTAATTGGATTCATTTATTGTACTATTTATTGGATTATTCCAGTACGTAGTCAAATTTGTATGATTTGAATTTTCACTGCAGAATGGTATTGAAAGGCATGTTTAGTGTAGCTGTGTTTGCACTGAGGTAAAGTTAAATTTCATCTCACGTGACAAAGTGTGGGTGATTTCCCATCTTTTCTTCCAGTCTCTCTAGGAAGGTCAGATCCGTTGCATCTCCTGGCCTTAGACACTCCTCGTCCTGCAGGATTATTAAGACATTGTTTAACCTCCTGTGTTGTATTCTAGAGTACGTACTTCAGTTCCTGCTACAATAAAAAAAAACTGTGTATAGTGGAGAAACACCAGTATCGATATGATTCCTCTGTGCTTCTCCTCAACCAGGTCGCAGATGATCTTGTTGTTGAAGAATTGAACTGGTTCCCACTGGGAAAAAAGTGGAGGGAAAATGGATTTCTAGTCAACAATACAGTATCATTGTAATGGATTTGAGATTGAGTTGTGATTTGTTTCGTGGGTTGTCTGTGGGTTGCATCATCATCACCTCAATATCCTCTGCTTCATATTCCTCCTGCTCAGCTTTCAAGGTCAACTGGATGAAAAGTTGCTGCAGTTTCTCGTTGCAGTAGTTTATGCAAAACTGCTCAAAACTGAGGATGTGGATGATGACAAGTCACACCAGTCAATTTAATACAAAAAAATATTTATTTTGTTTTATTATTGTTTGCTTGTTTATTATTAGGATTCACATACCATGAACACAGACAAGCAGAATAAAGATTAAATAATCATAAATTGTGAAGGTTTATGGTGACTTCTCACAAAAACAACTATTTAACTAGAGAATTAAGTAGTGATTAAGTAAAAAATAAGTTTCTCATGAGGTATTACTGAGAAAAAACCTACTGGTTAGAGAGATGAAAACATCTTCATTACTGTATCAAACAAAGTCAATTAAAAACTTACTTTAACCTACCTGTTGACATAAAACACCTCAAATCCATATATGTCCAAAAGCCCTATGACCGTCTTCAGTGAGGGATCCTGATGAAAGTATAATTATGCTCTTAATGCTCATCCTTGTTCCCTGGATTGTGTCAGCTGTCTCTCTCTCTTTTCTCCTCACCTTGTTCTCCATAGATTCGTTGATTCTGTTGACCAACCAGGTGAACGTCTGTCCATAGATGGCTTTGGCCAGGGCGTCTCTGGCATAGACGGCATGATCAGTCATAAAAGGACTGAGAACCTTCACATTGAGACGAATGGAAAGCTAAACTTAAAACACCACATGTTGGTTTGGACTATAAATAAAAAGCAACATATAAGAATGCATCTACCGGATCTTTTCTGGCTTCAATCTTCCTGTATGTCAACGCCTCTTGGAGACTTTGAACATTAACTCCAAGTAGCTGTCGGAACAATTGACGCTATTAGTTACCCTTTTGTAATGATCATGAATATCCAAGAGCATTCTAATATTATTACATTTGAGACCCATTGTAGCTCTGCTTCATTCTTCAGGAGGGCATGACCTTTACCATCTGTGTCAAACTGCACATTCCCCAAGTGGAGAACGCTGGCAATGATTCCAAACAAATACTGCACAGAGGAGAACTTAATTGAGAGAATGCAATAATGCAAATGCAAATTGGTTTAAGTCAGTAACTCACATTAGTGTTCATTTCATCAAAATTGATGATTTGCAGAGCATTTTTGACAGATTTCCAATCATTTCTGTCATTAATAGAAGAAACAATGGCACACTGTCCCTGTCATGAACAGCAAACAGAGTATTAGATCTTCAGAGTTTAATATTATCTCATAAATATATGAAATAAATGTGACAGTAACACACTTGAGTTAGATAATTGTACTGTTGGGGGTCTCTCTCCAGGCCCAGCTGGTGCAGCAGGTCTTGCTCTCCTCCTTCCAGCAGCTGGTAGAAAATGTGGAAGTTTCTCTCGCCGTGGTTCTGATGCACGACCCTCGACCTCTCCAGCAGGTAGTTCAGGATGTGTCCTCCAACAGCATCTCCCTATGGGCATCATGATCCTAAAGACAGCAGCTCTACATCTTGCAGAAGAAAACACATCCTATGGTCCAGTGGACGGATTTAAGAAATCTTCTCTGGATAAAATATCTTCTTGAAAGCTGTTTTCAGTTGTGTTTGTCAATATTCATCAAAACTCTTTATAATTTTAAATTATTTTGAAAGAAAAAGCTTGAAATGTGCACTTTTTGTTTACACTCACAATATTTCTACACATATTTTTATGAAAAAACAGAGCATTTCTTCAGTTTGCATACAGGATACTCTACATAAAACTATTTTATCCTAATGTCTTCCCTAATTTCTAAAACCTCCATCTGAAAGGGGAAGAAAGCACCTCTGCGATCCCCTGATTCTTCTTACCTGACTGTCAAACTGAATGTCCATATACTTCCCAAACCGACTTGAGTTGTCATTTTTCAGTGTTTTGGCATTGCCAAAAGCCTACAGAAAAACACCACGCCAAATACACTCATGTTAGTATGACCTGCTTTTTGGTATATTTCGGCACTGGTATAATACAAGCAACCATCACACCTCCAGAACAGGGTTGGACATGAGCATTTTATCCCTGACTGTGTTCAGCAGAGTGGTGCTCGGGCAGCTGACAGCGTAATACTGCAGGATCTTCTTGGAGGCCTCCGTCTTTCCTGCTCCACTCTCACCAGAAATGAGGATGAAGTGATTGTTGAACTCCGCCAGCATGGTTTGGTAGGCATTGTCTGCCAAAGCGTAGCTGTAGGGATGCAGATCCACCGTGACAGTTACTATCCGTACTGCTAGTCTCACGTCAGATGTGTAAATGCATTAGAGATATATTTTCATACATGTGTGGTGGAAGCTCAAAAAAGTTGACACCCATGTAGAGCTCCATCTGCTTTTTGTTGTAGATGTCCAGCTCTTTGTAAGGATTGACAGACACGAGCAGCGTCCCAATGTAGGTCTGAAAGAATTAGTTAAACCAGCATTTTAATTGTTAACATGCATTTGTGTAGAGCAGGGCTTTGAAAGTCCTTTCCAGACTTACATAGATGAGGTCTTTGCTGAAGCGTTTATTTAGGTTGTTGAGGAAGGCGACCTCCGTGGTTTCATCCAGCAGAACAAAATCCTGGATTCCAACCCGATCCCTTGCAGTCAGGGCACCCTCCATGTCCAGCTGACCCTGTACAGCAAACCAGACCAACCATGAGAAATCCACATTTCTAAATGTTAATGTTATGATCTAGTACAGTTTAATATTTTTTAGTTGGTTGAGGTAAAGAACTTCATTATATTCTAAATTTAGAGAAAACAAGCTCCCAAAGTAGCAAAACAACATATTTTGCACATATTCATTTTTCATTCATTCAGTTCATTTTACCTCAAGAGAGCAGTGCATCCCTGGAATGCGCTTAAAAAAAATTGTGCATGCCAACATGACGTTTATGCGTCCCAAAAGTAATAAAAGAATATATGGTATAGAAGCATAGTTAGTTTTCTTTGCCTTTAATGCATTTACTGTACTCTCCTGTGGATACTGCACCAAGCTGAAAGAGCCTTGTCCACACACATTTCAGTAATATCTGTCAGTAATATCTGTCTCTTTCTCTTCTTTAACTTTTTATTGTTTTTTATTCAAGAAAGCACCCCGTCACTTGGTTTTTCTCCAACTTTTTGCATCTTTTTCAGAGGCATGGTGATAATCAATCAATCAATCAATCAATCAATCAATCAATCAATCAATCAATCAATCAATCAATCAATCAATTAATCAATCAATCAATCAACCTTAATTTGTATAGCGCTTAATCACATCACCAGACATTTTAAAGACCTTTAATAGACAGAGAAACCCAAAAGGACTCCCTGGAGGGTCTAACTCCTCACTCTAACTGCAACGCGTAAAACGAGCAGACGTCGT
Source organism: Antennarius maculatus (assembly GCA_013358685.1). Taxonomy (NCBI): domain Eukaryota; kingdom Metazoa; phylum Chordata; class Actinopteri; order Lophiiformes; family Antennariidae; genus Antennarius; species Antennarius maculatus. The sequence continues at coordinate 21,386,348 of CM023608.1, forward strand.
GTTGCTGTTTGGTCGATTTTAATAAGGCAGAATCACGCAGGTGAGTCTCGTGAGGAGAAACTCTCGTGAGATCAAAACACAATGGCGATTTCCGGGTTAGAAATTTAAGTGGAGAAATGGAAAAATTGTGAATATTTTTGTGTGAGTGGAAGTGCATTTAAAGTTTGCGTCCCTGTCTGACGATCGTACGTCCCTGTCAAAAAATGTGCGTCAAAGAAGCAAGGATGCACGTGGGCGAGAACACTACATATTAATATGCAAAATTGTCAATCGAGTATCTTGACCAGTGCGACTGGCATAATGAGGGTTTGTTTAAATGGCTCCATGGGGGAGGACAGAGCTGCAAAAAGCACCCAAAAAAGCACAAACATAGTCTCTGTTAGTTCCATTGAAGCCAGAGGTCTGGAGGTCTTATGTGTCTTTGAAGCAGAGCTCTGTAATTGTGCAGACGAACAGACAGAAGCTAATGATCACTACACAGCACACACAGACTTTGGCCTGCAGCCCGAATTTCACTAGAGCTGATGCACCAACCAAACACAGTGCAAACGGGCTCCAGGAGTCCAATGCAGAGCCACATTTAAAATGCATAGTGGGAAAAATTCCACCAATCTGTTTTGCATTCTCAACACCAACACGTAGACCAAAGGTTTTCACAGCTTTTGTTGGTTTTGTGGGGTTTTTTTTTCCTTTGGAAGCAGAAGTCCTTTGATTCTCAACTCTCTCTGTAAAAAACATTTTAAAAAAGATAATCCATTGGATCTAATTGACACAAAGCCCTCCGTCCCCCACCTCCCCTGCCTCTATCCTCCGCCTATGGTCCTCGTTTCTTCTGAGAAAGGCCAAGTGTTTTTGTCCTGTAAATACCACGGAGCAGAGACAAAAACGACGTCTTTAAAATGCAGTCTACAATCCATTACACAAATTCTCCCTGCATATCCATTCAATAATTATTCATTAGAAAACATTTAACGTCACAGTGAATTTCACACTAGGCAGTCGAAACACAATAGAGGAGATTTGGCCTATTTTGGGGTGAGGAGTTGGGGAGGGGTTGGCTGTACAGAGGAAGGGTGAAGGCAAAGGAAAGGGAGGAGGGGAGCAGTCTGATCTGAGAAACTCTGAAACGGGGCCATCTTGAGACAACGGGACAGACTAAATAGTGCAGTAACGGTCTGTGCCCTGCTGCTTGCTGTGACACTCATTTAGTGTGCCCCGGGGCAAACAATAGAGGCTTGTTCTTAGCAATCCTGTGCTGTAATTTGGACTTCATTACTTTGCTCACATGGGGCCCCTTGGAACGATGGAGGAGGCTAGTCAGATGAGAGTGTTTTTTCCACCTGTCAGTCCAGCACCCCCAAATACCCTCACCCCTCTCCTCAACAATACCCCTCACCCTGTGTCCTCACTAATAGCCCTTACCCGACCCCCATCCCACAGGCACCCCTCCCAGTCACCCACTTTAAGCCAATGAGACAGGTGAACAATATCATTGAAGGAGCCCTTTTTGGGACGTCAGAATCAATCTAGCAATGTGATGGCAGCGGTGCTGTTGCAGGGTATCTGTGACACCCCCTTTCTTCATGGGAACAAACTTCTCTCAGGGCAGCACAAGCACACAATATGCTGGGACAGCGTGACTTAGGGATCTGCCATACAGTATTACAAGTAATAACATGAACAGATAAGCTCCTGTCAAGAGTGGGATTAATGAATTCAGTGGTGATAATAATGTGAATGCGTTCGGGTTCTCATTCAGCGCGCTGTCAAAATCGAAAGGTTTGCTGTTTTGCATTCAGGTTTTCCTTGGTGTCCTGCAGGTATTTCTTTTTAAGAAAGCTGTCTGCAGCATGCACGAGTGTTTTCTAAAGACACTGTGCTAAAATAGGCTGAACACCGATTGGGCGTTCTCGGTCTAAGAGGACAAGAAGGTCTGAGCTGAAGAAAGCACCGCAAAAAAAAAAAGGTTCTCCTCTTGAATTTCTGTTATTTGTAGCTTTAAATAATACATACCAAGTAGACCAGAGTGTGATTCAAGTTATACAAACTAAACAGCCCAATCTGATGCACAGACTATGTGTTGAGTCCAGTAAGCTGTCAGATCAGGTGAATTCCCTCAGAGCACAAACAATTGTATTTTAATTAAGAGATGGCCCCTCATCTCAGTCTAGGGTGTCAGTGTTGCCTGAGACAAAGTGACCTCATTTATGTGAGAAGCAGAGGTAGCTGAGAGCAAGGGAGGGAGGGCAGCATCCTGCTAAGACGCCACCATTTAGCAAACTAGTTAGAGGAAAGTTAATATGCCTCTTAAAGAGGATTCTGGTCATCTCATGTGTTGGTAATGTCTCCTCTTGACCTGAACGTTCTCTACCTACTCAATGACCAGGATCGGACTTTTTTCCAGGAGCATCTTAAAATACAAGTTTGACATTTTAGGAGATGGGCTCTTCCACTTGCAGACAGAAACTTACATTTGATTATGGACACAACTCCTGTATAAATTAACTGTACAGAATGTTTCTACAGTCAATGTTTCATTGTTAAATGACAGCCGCCCTTAATGAAATAATGAAAACCTTGTCTGCCCGGTGTAAGACAGAAATGGTCAAGTTATATACAATTAGTCCAGTTCACTACTCTGTTATAGCAACAGGTGACTGAAAGAAACAGGCCTGACATTGTTGATTTCCCTAGGTTTCATTGTCGTAAAAAATTTTTGATAATGCAAGTATGCAAAACTCTTTCTCTCATTCTCTTTCTACATACAGTACTCACACACACACGCACACACACACACACACACACACACACACACACACACACGGATTTCTCTTTATATCTTTAATGTGGACTTCCAATTTTGACAGCTGACTTGTTTCAGCTTAGAGTCCTTGCATTAAATTGAGGTAATCTAGTCAACTGTCAGCTGCAGCATCATATTAAGGTGGATACAACAAAAGTATTAATCTCATATAACTAATGCATTACTCAATATACCCAATTGTTTTATGATCTTCTAAAATATTTTACCATTAGGAAAACACCAATCACAGATCTCCATGGTACAGAGCGTATCATATGGTACAGTTAAAAAGAAGAATAAGACACATTTTTTTACAACTCAAAAGAAATCTCAAACCTGCATTGTGAAGTTGTATTATTCTGCTGTCAGATGCAGAATCTCAATGAGGATCCAAAGTGAGAAGAGGAAAATCTGTTCTGTCCAGAGGTGTTAGACAAGAGGAGCATGTCCTCTTGCGTCTGCTTGCAAGGAGACAATCAGTGAACCCATAAACTTTGTTAACATTCAGTTGGCAAAAGTCCAATATGCAAAACACTAATAAACTCTAATTTACAATCATCTGCCCTGTTTTGTCTGGTGTCTCATTCATCCAGTCATGTTGGCAATCCTCTATGGAGGCCTGAGAACACGTATCATCCTCTTCACCATGCTGACCCAGGCTCAGGGCACCGTGGATCGAGCGATTAATCATTCATGTCATGGGCGGTGGAGGGACAGATATCTTATTCAGTGCTTACCTGGGTATCTACTGCTCTGCTGAGTGTAACATAACAATACGGAAACAAGATCCAAACTACACCAATTTATCAGCCCCCCTTTTGCTCTCTCCTTTCTCCATGACATCACGACCAACAAGTTCTGGATCTTTGGTTCGATGGATATATTACAGGTTAATCATCAACTGCTATTACTCAATGTGACAGTGCTGGTGCCCTGTCTTAGCTGCCAGTGCTTAATGCCTGAGTAAATTGCTACTGGTTTGATGCCCAATTTCATTACCTTGTTTTTCGCTTGAGTGAAAACAGATCAGATTTGCTTCTTGTAATGATAAAAAAAATGCCAGAAGTGTTAATATTGTCAAGGTTTTCTTTTTTTCATGTTTTTATGAGTGAGTTAATGATGCACAGATGCCAGGAAAAAGAAGGGGGGGGACGAAGATGCCAATGACCAAGTGCAACACAGTTTTCACCTGAAACCACAGGCCTTCAAAAGGCTCCTTAAATCTAGACTTGTTCTCATCAATTTTACCTGTAGTTGTTGAAGGGAATATTTACCCAGATGGCATGTGTAATGCAGAACACACACAGATTTCAACATAAAGCTAAATCAAATGCATAAAACATAATGTGAGTGAAATAAACTTGGCATAACTCTGTTAAAAAAAACAATGAATTTATTTTTTGTTCTCATTGTATTTTTACAAGAATAGACATATTTGTAGCTAAGAAGGAAAACTAATATAACGACAGCATATGTAGAGGTACAGCTGTACAAATGTATTTTACAGGCAGGCACCAATGACAAACGAGATAAAATATAAAAGTGGCCTACAAGTCAAGTGTGAAATCCACCTCAGAAACTTACATAAAATACTGCACATCATTTCACTAATTTATAAGATATTGCAAAATATCTGCATTTCGTCTGTGGACTTATTAGTTAGGAGCCTTGTTTATCTGTCAAATTCAAGTATTTCACTGTAAACTTACCAACACTGACTATCAAATATGCCGGTGCAGTTCCACAAAAGATGACTTTAATACATCCTAAGAGATAACACCCAGCTTTCCTTTGTGTGCAATGACGTAATTACCTACTACACAACTTTTAATAGCAATAAAAAGCTGTGTAGTAGGCCATCATCAAATATGTTAGATAACAGAGGTTACTTCATATAACGCAAATGGTTTAATTGAGAAGCCTGGTAACAACCAGCAGAAAAGACACACCATTCAAGGTAACTGAGGTGCCCATTTTCTTTGCTCTGGTGACCCGAATGTAAGAAGAGATCACATTTCATCCATTTAATGGAGTGATTAATGTTTATACTTGAGAGTTCAACATATGTGAATTATTCACTCTACCCGCCAGAAAAGTTGTCAAGGTTACCTCCGCCCCACCTCTTCCCAGCCCAACAGCCCAGCGATGCTTGTCCAATCTTAACAAGCTTTGTGCTACCTACTGGGCTCTGATTCAGCACGAGACCCGGCAAATCCAATTACACAGGAGTCAGAGAGGTTGATTTTCCCATTATAGATTCCATGCTGAGAATGAGAGCTGATGATGACACTCTCGTCACATCACTGCTGCCCCCTTCCTCGCTCCTACACATTTTGTCTCCATTTCACTGTTTCCCTCCTTTTAGTTTTCCGTCTCTTCCTAACTAATTCCTCTTTTTCTTAAAACTCTCTTTCTAACGTTGCCCTTTTCTTTGGATCTGTCCCTCTTTCATAGTCCATTATTTAAATTTTTCAGAGCAGCATAACAAAGATGAGTCCTGCCATCATCAAAAATGTTAGATCACAGAGGTTACTTCATATCACAAAAGGCTTATTTATTTACTTAGATATTATCTCTGTTCCCTCGAGGTAAGAAAAATATAGTATTCAACATCATGATGGCTTTTCATAATTATTATTTTTACGTAATTTACCTTTATTTCACCTAATAATATTTTCTTAACTCCTGTGTAACCTGGTTAGATACTATTTAACTGAGGCATCCTCTGAATTGTCGCTGTGAAAATTAAACACACAGACTTGTGACTTGGGAGTGTTTGAGTGCTAACGTTAAGGTGTACCCGCTGTGACAATTTAAAAAGTTGCTGAGAGCCAATAGAACTTATGTTTTTTTAAAGAGGACTTTTGCTGCATCGATCCCCTTTCACTGACTGAAAAGCACTGACCTTGCTTCAGATGAGAGGATTTGGTCAGTCAAAGGTCAAAACCATTGCTCACGCTAAACCTTTAAGATAAAGTTTCTGTGATCCCTCAGGACAATGGGATTGTGAAGTCCTGTGGCCTGTCCAGAGAAGTTGTTGTATGAAAGGACTTGTGGTTGACCAGTCCTGACCACCACTGAACAATGTTCCATCAGGGTGTTAGAAACTCTGCTGCTACGCTTGATGCAGGCTTATGGTTGATGGTCAACACTCAAGGAGAAGGTGTATCTATTTTTTTTTTCTGTTTGCGGACTATTTATGTATATAAAAAGATGTATAGATAAAATTTGACTTCCTACTTACCTTGACGATGCATAGGATACACATCCATGACGCAGCACTGAAACAACACCTACTGCTGACGCTGTGAAGGTGTAACAACACCAACGGCTGTTGTGGGTTGTCTCTGACAACTGACCTTTGAGCGGGGAACCTGAGGCCTGCGTCTGGATGCTGCTTCATTCTGGTTGAGGCATTAGTGAGTGAACACATTGTCTCTGGCAGGGTGCCGCTGCAGTGAGTTGGCTGAACATGGCTGACAGCAGCTTCCTCTGTGTGGCCAGAGGGTCACTCTGGGTGACGTGTTGTCCTGGAGGACACTGTGTCTCTGCCCACAGAGAAGATTACAGAGGTGAACTGACCTTCCTTTCGTACAGGCTAATAGGTTTTGAATAAACACTTAGTTCAAGAAAAAAAGATGGACTACAAACACAGACCAACCCTGAGGCAGTGATTTTGTTCCTCTGTGATCCAGAACTGCAGGGAGTTCTCCTGAAAGAATCAAACTGCATCATGCTATTTCCAGGCTCATTCTGACCAAGAACCCCACATGAGAAATTGCCGCCCCCAAAACGATATGCTGCATTGGCCGGGAATCGAACCCGGGTCAACTGCTTGGAAGGCAGCTATGCTAACCACTACACCACCAACGCCACACGATATCTAATAACAGCACATCCATCCATTTTCTATAATTGTAAAGGGGGGGGCATGGAACCAATGGCTGCTAACACTAAGTGAGAGGTGGTGCACACCGTGGATAGGTCACCAGTTCATCACAACATTTAACACCATTTACAGACATTTGTGTATGGGTAATTTAGAGTCACCACTTCACCCACTGCACGTCCTTGACGTATATGAGGAATCCCACACTGACGGGGGAGAATATGATAAATTTATACACAAGGGGGATAGATCTGGCCTCAGACCAGCGATTAGCACTGTGGTTAGCGCCATCACCTGATGAGATGACAGTGGAAACCACAGCAACACTCGGCACTAAAACAAAAAGACATATGACCATTATGTTCCATGAAACTTCACTAAAGCTCTCACCTAAGACAGAAGACAACTTTGGTTTTTGTTTCGCAGCTTTACCATCAGTTGTCATCATCATTCACTTTTTCCAGTCCTCAATGAAAAATGACTTCTAATAGCTCAACATCAGCTCCTAAACAAGTTGCACAAGAAGTATTCAAACAGGTGAAAATCATAATAACACAGTATAAAATATAGTACACTCCCAAATGTTTCAGGAGTAAAGGGACATTATGCAAGTATACAGGATGTACCCAAAGTAAAGTATGCATAATTATTGGTAAAATAAAATGTAAGCAGAAATCTGATCAAGGTGGAAATACTTCATATACAACTCTGTGCCACTTTGACTGGTGCAAACTTATTGTATTTAAATTAAACGACCATCCTGCCATTTGTATTATACCCTCATCATCATCATCACTGAGAGTATGACCCAGCGGGACCCCTTAGTTTTGCCCTGTTTCCAGATCACAACCTGCGGGCATTAGGACCTCCAGGATGTCCTCTCTGAGTTGTCTTATTTTTGTCCGTTACATTTATGCATGTAATCATTGATCGTGTCTATTGTGACAGGGCGATTTACCATCTGTAAGGTCCCGTGGGGCGGATGGCCGGCTGCTGCCACCGGGGTCTCTCTGCAGGCTGCAAGGAATCCACCTTTCATTTCCGGCCGCACATTTTAATCCCCATTAGGTTTTGGAATTATGTCGTGATTAAGAAAAAAAAAAAAACCCGTACCTGCTTATGTCATTCATTCAACACACTTCCAGTTAATCACGTAATCCATGACTTTTTTTTTTTTTTCGCGATGTCAGATTTAATGTTCAGCAGTTTAAAGTGAAACATATTCATTAAAGTTTTATGAAGGTTAACAGCTGGTTTTCCGCGTATCTCGCTCCTTTTCATACAAATTAGAATTAATCCTCTCTATTCAAGCATGAAAAAGTTGATAGACCTTTCAAAGTGTCAACCCATTTTGGGGTTTTACAGCAAAACATTTTGTATAAGATACTTTTCAACTAAAAATAAAAATATTAAAAACACAAGGAAACTGTTTAAAGTGTTAATTGGTGAAATGCAGATTCCAAACTAAAGTGGTTAGTTTGTTTTTCTTTCTGCGGTGCGGACTAGAGGAGCGCCTCCTGCTGCAGCCCACCCGGCCCCCAGCCCACCCGGCCCCCAGCCCACCCGGCCCCCAGCCCACCCGGCCCCCAGCCCACCCGGCCCCCAGCCCACCCGGCCCCCAGCCCTCCCTACGCGCCTCCTCGGCTCCTTTTCCCACTGCTGAGAGGAGCGGGACGCGGCCACGGCGGCGGGAAGCAAATGATCTACAAGCACTTCCTTTAAAGAAAGTTCCCACTCACGTAGATGCCACCACAAGCAGCGATTCACACCAGTTTAGAGGGAGCTCCGTGGGAATAACCTGGAACAAAGATAGAGTGGAGCCAAATGGATAATCAGTAGTTTTTAATCTTTTTCATAAAATTCTGCATTTTTCTATTTAATTTCATCTGCTTTAACTATTTTAAGACACTGAAGATTTTTTTTGCCATTATAGTTGCGTTACTGGATTTAGGCCTGACTCATGTGTTCAGGGTTTTATTGAGACGCGTCAGGAGGAACAAACCCAGGGACGGTGTGGAAACATCCCCGGATTATATGATCGTTTTTACAATAATCCTGTAAAACAACCACTCTCTGGATAGAGTATGACGTGACTTTTGCAAACTTTAGTTTTGCTGCTGTTAGATGCACTCTAAAGAATTTTTTTTTTTTTTTTTAAATCAGAGGCAACTAAATTGCGTAAGATCGCTGCTTTTTGCACTTGAGGTGGAGGTGTGGATGCTGTCGGAACCAGTGTATTAACAGCAGCTGTCAAACTAATGGGATCCTCCTTCCCCTCGGGACGCTGGGAGCGCCGCTGAAGGCTCCACTGCGCATGTCCGAGCGCTGGACAGCTCCAGAGAGGGAAATTTAAAAACGGTTCTTGGAGAATCAAGTGCAACACAGTGAAATACAGTACAGGGGCTCACGGCTCAGCTCACATATTCCACAATATCATCAAAAACAGGTGAGGACTTTCTTCTTCATTATTTATTTCAGTATAACAACATGTTTGTTGTTGTTTTTAAACTATTGACTTTTAAAGTGTTTTTAGGCTTTAACCATAATTTGTCTTTGTGTGTGCTAGAAGATAAACCATTTAAACCTTGGCTTATTTAACTAAAATCCCTGTTGTGTGAACATTTGAACTGAATGTTTATTGTATACAAGTTTTATTATGTTCATACGTGTCTTATGAAAATAACGTAAAGAGTTAAAGGAGAAATTATTCAATTAATAACAAGGTCAGCTACCAAAGATGTTCTAATGCCAAACACAAATCTGATGTACTGACAGGATTTCATTTTTTAAAATTTGTTTTATTCAACACCAAACCTTATATTTCAGTGTAAAGTGTTTTCTTTTTATTGGGAAATTTTGTATTTCTTGAAACTTCACGTTTTATTCACAAAAGACGGACTTATTCAAAACATTACTGATGTTGCAAAAGTTATTTGTACATAACTAGTTTACTGTACAATTCATCCATTCATCCATTCATTCATTCATTCATTCATTCAAAACAGGTACCACACATCCCAGGAAATGATAGAAGGTGGAATTACATCCAGGATGTCAGGAATAATAGAGAATGCTGGTCATCATCCATCTCCACAGGACTACAGGCAAGATTTCTAATTTGATATATACATCAGAATTGAGAAACTTGAAGAACACTTTAGTTTTTGTCACATTTTGTCAACAATACTCAAGATCAAATATGAGACACCTCAATAGATAAAAGGCATAATTCCCATTAATCAATCCCTTTAAGGTGTCTCCCAAATGGCCATGAAACAAACTGTCTAACTCCTCTATATTTAATCTAGAGGTAGATGGACAGCTCTTTTTTGTGCTTGGGGGGTTTCGTGAAAGAGAAGAGAGAAAAAAATCCTGAAGAATAAATGATTTTCAGTCTGAATGGATCTGTCAGAAACCATCAGCTCTGTTTACACTCCTGCTGTCAGCACACGGAGAGCCTGAGCCTCTTGGCCTGCCAGCTCAGGGGGAGACGGGGTGCTCCGGGTCACCAGTATGAACAAGTGGCTCCCAATTAGAAAGGAGGGGACAGAGGAGGGGAGTAGTACTGCTAAACCTCTGGGAGGGATTTGATGATACACAGAGACACCAGCTCGACATGTTTTGCATCAGAGAACAATTTCCTGGTTGACAGAGAGGACTGTAGGGGTGATCATCACCCAATAAATCATCAATTCTAGAGTTCTGTATAAGCGCCGGGTAGTTGTAACACATAATTTGAACTGTGAATCAAAGGATGAACTTTTAATCTATAGATATTGTAGATTTACTTTCATTTTGGGTGTACAATTTTTTTTCAACAAACCAAATTTTCATTTTTTTTCACAGTCAAATTTATTCTTTTCGTAAAAAAAGACAAAAATGTTGACTTTAAGACATGGATAAATATTACAGACATTAATTGTTACAGCTGCAGCAGTGATATTGCTATAATCGGAGCAACTCCCAAACATTTACTAGGTGTTTGACCATGATTGTTGTTGATTCCTGGCTGTAATGATGTCACTTATTCAGATGGCAGAAACCTTGTCCTGACCTCAAACTACACCAGCACCGTGTCTAACCAGAGGCTCTGTTCAGGGAGGATGGGGGTAGAGGTTGGAAAGGGACAGGGAAGCAGATGGTATCCTATTTTGTCTCTCTTATGTGAGGGCTGTCATTCCAACAGATTAATGCAAGGGTCGGGTAAAGAAAAGAAACGACAGAGACAATCAAGGAAGGGTCTGGGGAAAACAATAGAGCCACGTGCCACTGGGCAGATTTGTCGTTTGGGACACAATAGGTGATCATTTTTCAATAGACATGGCCAACTGTTGCAGGCAACATGTGCTGCTGTCCCATGTTTCAAACGATCTCATGCATTGTTTACTTATGATTCAGCCAATGGTTACGGCCAGAGCGTGGTCACCTGACACAGGGTTGATTTTTTTATTAGCAGATTTGGTGTGTGTGTGTGTGTGTGTGTGTGTGTGTGTGTGTGTGTGTGTGCGGGGAGGGGGGGTACTCCAATACTGTCCACAGACACAAAAAGTAACTGAATAGTATGTGTTGTCATAGCGACCCCAATTACTAAACCTTTGGACAGAAAGCGTGTGTGGAGAAGACTGGAGAGGATTCAAGAGGATTCCTCTCTTTTCTTTCTCTCTCTTTGAGGCTCGCCACAAAAAAAGATGCAGTGACTGGAAGCCGAAAGGTCCTGGCAGTGCACTGGTTAAACAAAACTTCACCTTTAATCCACTCTGTAGAACGATATTTATAAAATCGTGGACTGAAATTATCATCAAATTCGACATATTTTAAAAGAAATTGCTATTTTGAATTTGTTTTTTTATTTCCCATTTGGAAAAAAAAAAAGCAAAGTAAAGATGACTCCAAGACAAAACAATCTCAACAGATGATTGACTGTGAATGGAAAGCTTGTTTAACTCCCTCAGTGTTGATTAAAACGGCCACGGATAAATAACTAGTTAATCTCTTTATAATTTAATCCTGGATGGCCTGTGCATTAGCCAGGCCATCCAGGATTTATCAGCTGCTTTCATCGGTTTCACACTCACTGCTGTGGTTTTGAGTTTGAAACACAAAAATCCTCTAAATGTTTAGATTTAAATTCTGTTTCTGGTTTCCGTTTATCTGACCTCACAGCCATGATAGCCCCCACCCACCCCTCACGCTCTCCTCCTTTTCATTCTCTTTTTGAAGGCTTCTGACCACAGACCCCTCCCAACTGAGGGAGGAGGACCTCCCTGGGGACCTGCAGTCTCTGTCATGGCTCACCTCTGTGGACGTTCCCCGTCTACAGCAGATGGCTGATAGCCGGGGCCACAGTAACGGGCGCTCCCAGGGCAGTTTGCTGGAGCAACAGACAGGTGAGGTGAAAGGGAGGGGACTGTGCGACATTCAAACACTGCAGCATCTCTGATTGGACAAATCAGGATAGCTAGATTCTTCTGATCTTTTGGCCCCTGCAGATATGAACAGAGTTCAGTCTGACAAAACATAATACTGCAGAGTTTGCTGCGATTTGACCAATGAGCTCACTCATCTCCCTTGAGATCAACGGACTTGTTTTAAGTTGTCAGTCTTCATTTGAACAATTCAAACTGTCGAAGTGCAGAAGAGACACATTTTAATGTCTATAAATATTTATATAAGCAGACTTATACGCCAGAGAACTGCCGATTGTCTCATCTGTGGTATTTATTTTGTGATAGAATTCTCGCTCTATTGATGCGAGTTACAGCCAACAACTTCAAACCCCAGCAATCCCAATTTAAGTGTCTCAATGAAATAAATGTCAGGTGAGAGAATAGATATCCCAAAGTTTTTATCTGGGTTGTCCTTCTCCTAGCTCAGCTCAACAACATGACGATGACGGCCAGTCAAGGTTCAATGCTCCACCTCCAGAGCAACATGCAGCACAGCCCTCTGGGGATCAACATCGTCAGCGCCCACAGTGGAAGTGTGAGTTTTAACAGCATTGTAAGAAAAACATCAGTATGTATTATGTTTTATAATCCTAGCAGGGGTTGACGGTCAAATATTTCTTTATCTGCTCCCCAGATGTCTCCATTCTCCATCAATGGTCTGCCTTCACCAGGATACCAGTGCCCTTCCTCAGTGTACCAGCCCGCACCCCAGCAGGTGTACTCTCTAACCCAAACCGGACAACAGGTAAGCATCCCACAAATGTCATATATGGCCTTTTTCTGAATTTGCATCATTATCATATGTTTGTGATTATGCTCGTTCCTGGTCCTGTGGTTACATTTTGAGTTGCTGCTGACTTGTGTTTTCTTTTGCTTCTTGTGCAGATTACCTCGATGTACATCTGCAGTGAACGCTGTTCTATTAAAACACGTGAAACTAAATGATTTCCACATTATTCTCTCCTTATTCTCAGTGTTCAACTGGTGGACTTTATAGCAATGTCTCCTTCAACAACCAAAGTCTATTCACCCAACCTCGCCTTGCTCCACAAGACCAGGAGCTGCAGCCCAAGTCTTTCCCTAAGCCAATTTATTCCTACAGGTCAGACCTCTGTTCCTAACCCAAAGAAACAATACAGACCAGTTCTCCTGGACTTCTTTTGATATCGTTTTCTTGATGATGTTTTTCAGCTGTTTGATTGCCATGGCTCTGAAGAACAGTAAAACTGGCAGCCTCCCAGTCAGTGAGATCTATAGCTTTATGAAGGAGCACTTTCCTTATTTCAAGGTATGCCATTCACATAATATAGAGAAGGTGCATGTAGATAAAAAGTCACTGATTAAATGCTAATCCTCTCCCTGTAGACAGCACCTGATGGATGGAAGAACTCGGTGAGACACAATCTGTCCTTAAACAAATGCTTTGAGAAAGTGGAGAACAAGACAAGTAGCTCGTCTCGTAAGGGCTGTCTGTGGGCGCTGAACCCTGCCAAGATTGATAAGATGGAGGAAGAGATGCAGAAATGGAAACGCAAAGACCTCCCAGCTATCCGGCGCAGCATGGCTAACCCTGGTCAGAAATTAATTTTGTTAAGTGTGAAGGTCCACTGCCCAAGCAGGAAATAAGCCATCAAATCTTAGTCTAATTTTTTTTCTCCCTGCAGATGAGTTGGACAAACTGATTACAGACCGACCGGAGAATTGCAGACGCAAGACTATGGAGCCCGGTTTGACCCGGCTGCCCAGCTGTCCTTCTGGCCTCTCGCTGCCAGTTCCTGCTCACATGCAGCCCCAGCCAATAGTCACATTGTCCCTGCCCTGCCTACCCATCCACCAGCACCACCAGATTCAGGCCCAACTCCAGGCTCAAGCCCGCCTGGCACCAATGTCCCCAGCCCCGGCTCAAACGCCTCCCCTACACACGGTCCCTGACCTTTCTCAGAGCCCCCTCACCCATCAATCCAACAAGCCGCCAGATGATTTCTACAGCGTGCACGTTGATACGCACACAGAGGTGGATGCATTGGACCCCAGCATAATGGACTTTGCCCTTCAAGGTAAATAAACTTTGCCCTGTTTCTCGTTTGTCACATGTTGGTGTCACATCAGTACACAAACCTCCTTATCCATCTGTTTAGGTAATTTATGGGAGGAAATGAAGGATGACAGCTTTAACCTGGATGCTTTGGGTACCTTCAGTAATTCCCCACTCAGATTATCAGACTGTGATTTGGGAACAGCCAGCCTTCCACCTGTCTCCTCTGGAGCAAACATGCCGCTGTCGGAAGTGCAAGTGACGGGCCTCTACACGTCCTATGCTTCCCAGGATCCCCTGTCCTCCCAGTACATCATCACACCAGCCAACAGCAAGCCCATCGCCCTGTTATAAAGCAGCTGAGCCGTCTCTAATGGAGACAATCTGATTTTTTAAACTCTTTGTGGATGCCAAGGTCAAAATCTGACATTCCTTTGTGCTAACAACTCACTGTGAACTACTTGAAGAAGGATGTTTTACAATGATTTCACATTCACTTAACAAGAACGTGCTCATTTACTACCTGCTCATAAAGAGATGGCTGAAAGGAAATGTACGTCAGACTTAAAATATCTAGCTTTGCCAAGCAAAGACTCAAAGCCTGTATGAGTGCAAAGACTCCTTGTGTAAGATAGAGTCCACCAGTTTCTTTGACCGTTCACTTTGCATCTCAAAGCCCTATCATACTGTAGCGCCCTGACGCTTCTCTGTTGTATTGTGTTAGACATAATTGCTGTGATGTTTTATTTATAAAAGGCAGTTGCAGAAGGTGATGACTTCCAATATTTTGCTGTGTATATTTGAATGTTTAAAACTGTTATTGGCACAGAAAAGCTTTCGTTTGAGTGTCTTTACATTACATGTCTCTACATTCCAAAACACTTCCAACTGTGCCAACGCTGAGTTGAGATTTTACACATTATTATTTTACACAGTGTGATTAAATTGTCTCAAAGTCAAATGGAAATTATGTTCATTAACTTGATCATGATCAAATGGGTTTCTTTTGCCACAACATATCTTTAACAGACAGTCCTTGGCAGAAGACACAGAGAAGAGTTTCTGTACAATAAAATAAAATATCATTGCTGGTATGTTGAATGGATATAAGGCAAATTCAGCCATCATATAAACATTGTGCTGTGGCAAATTATTGACCAACCTGAGTTTAATGAAATACAGCATTATATCAGGGAAATACATACCACCAAACATTAAAAAGAAATTCAAACGAATCACATACTGCATCATAAATTTCTCATTCATAACAGTCTCGACACATAAAACCCTATAGGAAGTCCCCAATCTACAAATACAATTGGTTCCGAAAGGTTGCTCATAAGCTGAATTGTTCGCAAGTCGTTATTTATTTAATTTCAATCTATCATTATCACTTTAGATCATTATAATGCCATTACTACTCTAATCAAGAAAGTATTATTCCCCATGACTTACCAAAAACAATTACAGGACATAAAAAGAACAAACAAATGAAGTAAAATACTGTGGTACTGTAATGTATCTTTTACATTTATACCTCTGCTGAACGAATTTTATCCTCAGCGATGTAGAGGCTAAGCCCAGCTAAGTCCAACACTTCAATTCACGTTTGATTATTCCATTTTATTTCCATTAAATTTGCCAATTAACCTGGCCAAAAGTTAACATCAAATAGCAAAACATTCAGAGTTCAGCATTCAATACTGTACTTCCAGGCAACTGTAATGCAGCTTATTTGAAATAAACAAATTAAAAAAACTTAATCTTCTGTGTGATCAGCATTTTATCCATTGGAATACTGATAAAAATGTCATAACATTGATGCAGAATGAAACAGAATGAAAGGATACCTCCATTTTCTGGCTTAGAAAAGTCATTCTTTTTTTATCTTCTTTTAAAAATTGATCATAGAATTGACCTACATTCAAAAATCAACACACACAATATTTTAACCTGAACATGTCGACCTAGTGTAAATAAGAAACATTCAACTTTATGGAGCAAAAATCTTGCCTCAGTAGGTTTCACAGAGGCTATTAAGGCTAACCTAACACTGTATTGCCTTTATGTACAAATGCAACCAGTAAAACGTATTTACAGTCATAGCTGGTGAACACATTGAGCAGCTGAAATTAGTGACTACAGTACTTACCACACAAAATACTAAAGAGAAGATCAACAGTGAAGCACTGCTAGTGGTGATCACAGAGGAATAAACCAGTTTGTGCATGTATGCAATAGTGCAAAAAAATTGCCCCAACTATGAAACTTACATTTCTTCCTAAGTTTTACAGTTTCAAACATTTTTCTGAGAAGTACACTCAACAAAAGCTTTTAGTTCTTTGTGATAGTACAGTCTGGTGATGCCCCTTAGCTTAACTGGCATTGGTGTTGTCCATGGCTGCAAGCAGATGTGAGAGCTTGGCCCTCTGGGATGGAGTGATATTCTGACTCATTTGGATAATGCAGTCCATGGCTACCTCAGGGTTGTCCTGCAACAGCCTAGATAAGAAAAATAAAACATAACGCAGACAGACAGTAGCTGTTAATCATCCTGAAATAAACTACAGATACAGGTTGTTTGAACAGCTAAAAGAATATGGGAACTTGGCTAGTCAGTTTGGCTGAAGTTTCGATCAATAAACGTGATGAAGATGTGACACGTGGTCTTTAAGCAATGATGGAATCAATGCAAAGCTAGTGAGTCGACATTAATAGGTCAAGATGTGCACCTGCGGATGTGTTTCAAAGTGTTTTCTCTTTCCAGATATTTGATGTTCTCTCGGATGACCGATGGAGCGCCATCCTCTTTAGGCAAATGTCTCTCTAGCCACTCAACCACTGTTTGGTTGTTGTCCCAGAGGTAGGCCTGGAGAAAAAGACAGAAGTGCTTCATCATTACATTCATCATCGGTTTCAACGATAACTTAAAGAAGCCACATAATTAGAAAAAATGGTTCTGAATTGATTAGAAAATTTAACGTATGGTAAATAATGTCCTAAAGATTTCTACCTTTACATATGAACCCTTAGGCCTTTTCTGGCCTACTTAACAGACATATATGAACAACAGTTCAGCAAACTAGCAGAGACAGTTGTCTTTGACTGTCATGACATACCTTGACTGTTCCTTCGGTTTCAACAAACCAGCGTCGCAGCATGGACTGCACGTGTCCATCGCTGAGGTCCTTGTTGGCCTTCAGAATGTCACATTTCACCACCTGCTCCAACAGGAGGCGACGCAGACGCCAGTAGAAGAAGGTCCTCACGTTCTTCCAATCCAGAATATCCTGTGAAGGGCATGACGGGACGTGATGACATAACTTCCGAACAGACCTCTAAACACCAAACTCAACTAATTTTTTTCCGACAAGTATTGATCACATCAGGGAGTTGAAGAGTTCCCTCACAGTAATGACACCCTTCTCTTGCATCCTGCCTGGGGTATCATGAAGATCTGCAAACTGCACTGCCACCTGGTGGTACATTGGCAAAAGGTATTCTTCCCTTGCTTTGAGCTTTGACTCAACCTCCTTGAGCTGTTTCTCAGACAGCCCTGGAGAAGCTAAAGAAAAAAAAAAACAATTGCCAGATTGGTAGTGAGCATTCCGTCATGTTGGAATTGTACTGTAATTAAAGAGAGTAGAGAGAAAAAGTGTTCACCAAGTTGCTCAACCAGACCAGTACAGACTGGATCGAGTCTTCTTATGGTCTTCAGCAGGTCCTTCGCCTTGAATTTGATTTCAACTGTACCTTCAGCCTCCAACACACCACCTCTAAACATTAAAAGAACAACAACAGCAACAACAGGGAGACAACAAAAAAGGTGGAATCCGGTTATCGTGAAGCAGACCCTGTTGCTTAATTTGAATTCAAAATACAGCCATCTAAAAACATGTCCTCTTCATTTACCTGCTCTCTCTGTCTGCATAGAGCTCCATACACAGCGGGTTGATGGTGGGGTCGATCACCACCCATGAGCCTCCTCTCAGCTCGGCATGCGGTGGGATGTACACCAACACCGGCTGACGGTAACCACGAAGGGCATCCACAATATAAGCCCCAAACTTCAATATCTGGTCATACATATCTAAATGTGACATCAACAGACACACTTTTCATTTAATGACATAGATCTTAACATGTGATACAGTCGCTACGCAAACATGAGTACATGTTCCACACCTTTCATGCCCCCAGAGAAGCCCCTCCAGTTGGCAAACACCATGAGAGGCAGGCGCTCATGGTTGAAGTCAGAAATGGCTTGAGCCGTTTTAAAGGCTGAATCTGGAAACCAGACCTGGCCAGCCTGCTGCTGAACCTGAGAATCAGCATCAACACACACAAACAGAGGCAGAGGTGAAACTCCCTGATATGTTTAAATCACACATTAATGATGAAACTGACTCACTTTAGATTCCGAATCCAGGTTTGCAGGATCTGCTGGAACAGTGAACTCGACTGTGCGCGTTTCAGTAGCGATGACGCCAAGTGGAATTCCTCCCAACCTGTTTCCATTGAGGCATTTAATGACCATTTTACTTGTAGTCACAAAACAGCCACTTAATGTGTATCTATTGAAAGCAAACAGATTTACCGTGCTCTGCCTACTACCACCGTCTGAGCCCAAGATTCCATGATCTCCATGAAGGAGCCATGATCAAAGAATCCACTCTGCCACACTCCTCTCTGCGCTAAATGTACAAATACATAAAAGAAAAAAAAATTCAATAAGGTTTCTTGTTTAAACAAAAAACAAAAGATCTAGACTTGACACTAACTCGGGTGTGGTCTCCCGGCCAACATCCAGCGGGGGTCGTATGGTGCTCTTGATGGAATGTATTCTATCTCTCTGTCCACAGGATCTTTACTTGGCATCACAGGCACAGGTGACTGTTGGCTCTGTAAGGAGGAAAAGAAATATAGTTAGTGATCTGAATTGTTTCTCACCTAACAGAAGTAAAAGCCCATTCAGCCTAACCTTTGGCATATAAGAGAGCCACTGGAGGATGGTGAAGACACCCTCAAAGTCATCCGGCACAGTGCTGTGAGTGACCCCATTGTTGTGCATGATCTGGATCCCTCCCAGCTGGTTGTTAGAAGCATAGACTTCTCTGCCCAAAACCTGTAAAGAGTCAGGGACTTAAATAACTGTACAAAAGAATTTAAACTGACGATAAAATCTCACCTCCTGTACCCACAGTTGGTTGATTGTGGATTTTCCATACATATTGCCCCAACATGTACTACTAGTACTCACAACATTCACAACAGATTGCATGCATAGCATAATATCCTTAAATTTTTTTACCACATGAAATTGACGAACCTTGTTAAGAGTAGCAGCTCCAGTCAGGATAATGTGTGAATTTTCCACCTGAATCACTCTCTGTCCCAAACGGACCAGATAGGCTCCGATTCCAATAGCACGACACGTAACCTGTGAGAATAAACAGTATATAACAAAACAGTGGTATTCACATGAGAATCTTCTTTTTCAGAGAAGTTCGATGCACATTCTTACCATACTAATTGTTACTATCTCTTTGTAGGCCTGAGACGATTCTCCGGCGATGGTGCCAGAACCTCTCAGGTTCTCAACTCCAAGCCCATCATTCTTGCCGATAATATCTGTGATGATGTACCTATTATAAACAGATTGATAGAAATATAAAAAAATATCCTCCAGGCACATTTTATGTATTTGAAATATTTCAAGTAGCAGAATTTGCATAATATAAGAAGTAACCAATATTTTATAGTACCTGGACTCTCCACCTTCCTCTACATGGTGACAATGAACAACATTGGTGGAGCTGATTCGTGTGTAGTCCTGTGGTGTCAGGTAAAGGTACTTAAAACCCTGGTGAGATTTGGAAATGATTTAAATGAGACTTTTTTTATATACTGCTGAAGTATTTTCTGTGGTTGTTTCATCCATGATCCTATAATGTAAATATTAGGAGAAACACAATTCAGACAACACCTTGTACGGGTCTGTGGGGTCGATCCAGGCCACCTGGAACATGTGTTTGATCTCTTCAGCGAGACCGATGCGAGCCCCACTGTTAGCTGCAATGAAAATGCGGGGGATGCCCTCAGCTCGCGCCAACTCAGACGCCTTGAGGAACAGATCATCCTCTCGAAGACCAAAGGAGCCAATCATGTGAGTGATGTCATTACAGATGACGATGATGTCTCTGCCCTCTGGGTATTCTGGAGTCTTCATTTTCATCCTGAATGCAACTATTCCAACCTGATAAAAAATTGGGACAGCCATTGTTCATATCACATTGAGAAAGCATGAAATGACTTTTGTGCTTTCAAAGGGATCTTACATCATTGTCTCCAGGCGATCGGTTCATCTGCACGAGTCTTCCTTGAGAGTCTAGAACCAGCTCAGCACACATCAGCACATCTTTAGGGTGTTGGTCCCCTGGGCCCCACAGCTTAAACAGTGCCTACATATGGATTTTCTTTGTTAGACGAACATCATAGGTAGCACAAAAAAGAAGAAAACGCAATGTCACTCAGTCACTTAGCTGTACCTGTCTGAACATCTCAGGAAAGTCATAGACATATGTGGTCCCCAGAGTTTGAGCCTGGAAGCGTTTGGCTTGCAGCAGGTCTTTGGTCACATACGGAGTGTTGATGAACATGCTATGCAGTGGACCTTGCTTCCCAGCATATGATTGGAACATGACCTAAAAAAAGAAAGACAAGGTAAACCTGTGATCTCCTGTCACACATTATATGTTTAATACCAGACAATGCTTGATCAAGGTTACTTCAGTCCACTGTCATCACCTGTCCAGAACTTGGGTCAGTGACCTCCTCGTACAGACTGATATCCAAGTAGTAGCCAGACTCATTAGTGAGAAACAGGCGAACAGGAATGGCATTCCCTGTTGGGGTTAGACGGATGTTGATCTTCAGCTCAGCCTGCAAGACCCTCAATTTCCACAGACGGCTGCCGTAGCGCATCACCATAGAGCGGACAGACTGCTCAATCTGAAGATAAAAACAATAAATCTGTTTTTGAGAGGAGTCTGAACAGTATCTAACGGTTTTTAGGTGTAGTTTTAGCCATTCATTGAATGTAGACTACAGACATAATCTGCTGAATACAGACCTTTGAAGGGTCCATGATGACAGTGGGGACAAAGTTAAGGAAGATATGGTTGCAGTCTGTGCGAACAGTGGTATTACTGAAGGCCACCTCCAACTCATCCATGGCCTCCAGCAGAAGACGTTCACCTTCGTTTTGAAGGTATTCGAAAGAGGCTTCCTGATTGCGTATAAAAGTACACAAGTAATTTCTTTTATTCTGTTTTATTTCTTTAAAAAAATTAACAAAACAGGCATAAACGTTGTTTACTTTAAAGAGAATTAAGAAATATTCTGCAGTTGCTCTGCTGACCTTTGTAATGAGATCTGAGTGGCGAATAATAGCGCGTATGAAAAAGCGGTAGTCTGTGACCTCAGCTCCCTCCCGCACGCGAGCAGCACCGAGGTAAAGGTGCATCTTGTGATTGGCGCAGGGAACGGCTTTGAGGTCAAAGTTCCTCATGCGGTTGAGCTCCAGCTGAAACGCTAATGCCGGTTCTAGGTTGCGATAAATGCGATCCTCTTGGAACTGAGGAGAAGCACAGGCTGTCAGAATCATCATCAACTCTGTCAGTTCTGCATAAGCTCACTGATTGACAGCAATGTGTTAAGAAATTCTGTAATTATATGATTAAATTCAAATTGTAGATAAAAGAAGATGTTACCCCATCTCTGGCTCTGAAAGTGAAGAACTTCGGAAATTCTCTCTGTTGCAATGACAGGTCATAATAAAAATAATCATAACAAAGTAAGGAAAAGGAAATGAGTGTGTCTGCTAGAAGCAGAGTGTGTGTGTGTGTGTGTGTGTGTGTGTGTGTGTGTGTGTTTGTGTGTGTGTGTGTGTGTGTGTGTGTGTGTGTGTGTGTGTGTGTGTGTGTGTGTACGTGTGTGTGCATGTGTGAAAATTATTAGGAGAGAAAAATGAAAATAGTGTGCTTGAAAAGATTTACCTTCTGTGCAACCAGAAAAGTGATTCTCCTGATTCCATGGTCAAAGAGGACTGCTCTCTGTACAAAAAAGAAGCAATTTTCATTTCAATAGAAATCTGAAACAATCCCACGTTCATTATTGTCGTGTATTATGAATAATGACAGAAGTGTTCAGAATCCAGGTAAGAATGCTGACCTTTGATTGGGCAAAAGAAGTGAAGGCTGTAACCAAAGCATTGTCATCTTCTGTGTCTGCTGTCTTTATGGACACATTGATGATGTGGATTGGATTCTCCCTCGTATTCTGCAGGGAAGATGGAAATCAGTGGCTGGAGCGAGAGTGAATCTGTATGATTTTTAAAGAGAGACCCCTACTTATCCACAGCACTCACCCTAATAGTTTCCTCCTCATACAGACTAGAGCAGACCTCAGAGACCATTGCGCTTTCCAAGAGTGGTTCTGCAAAGCTGGAGAGAACTTCATCAAAATTCCTACAAAACCAGAAAAGAAGCACGTGAAAAAGCATCACCTGCTTTTTTGAAACTTTGACACAAAAAGCTTGAATACAAGAGGAAATAAAATTCAATCAAAAAATCAAAAGTGACCTTTTGAAGTCATCAAAACACTGGAAAGCCACCATGGCACCCATCCGCTGACAGGGTGGATTCAAGGTTCCGTCCAGGAAGAGTTCACTGCTCTGCCGCCTCAGTTTTAACTGACCTGATCTACTGACTGTCAGAGGAAGTCTAAAAATGTGTAAAAGACAGACAGAAAAAAGACAAGACCACAGAATGATCACATAGAGATATCTGTTTTATTTCATTCAAACCATGAGTTAATAAAGCAAATATGCACAATCTAACTTTAATATAACACAACAATATAACCATAAGAATTATTTACAAAGTTTTTCCACCCTGACATCCATTATTTAGGATTATAATGACATAAATTCAATTAATTCACATATTGATTTGAAATGGATTATGATACCATTTCTAATTCAGAGAAAATGCGAATCAAATATCAAAATCAGATGCGGGAGAATTAAGGCCCTATTCAATAACTTCATCATTAAAATAGCGGTCATGATTTTGAAAGGAATGTGTAATAAAAGAAAATATAACCTCTCAAAAAACAGTTTTACATTTCATATTGAGACAAGAAACAGAGAACTTGTTAAAGTCTTTCCACAAAAGTTTCTGGTTTCGTAAAGAAAGAAGGGAAAAGCAGTAGAGTCCATTCAGCATGCGTTAATGTGAGACACACACACACATCTGGATGGTTTGACTGATTGGGGAGGAGCTTTACCCTACCTGTTCAGAGTAGGGCTGCTCCCCCTGAAATAAGATGATCGAAAAGTGAATATCAGGAGTGGAGGATTAAAGTGCACCTCTATCTCAAGCCGTTATGATTAGACTACGTGAATTTAAAAGAAGGTACGCACACTCACATTAATGTCCATTGTATAAAAATCATTCATCATTCAGTTAGACATATAAGATGGTTTATGATGCTCTCTATCTGCACAATAAAGTATATCAATTATTTAATCAATTTATCTTCATCGGTCAATATTATGTTTTGGAAGTGGGGGTGCTTCACCAGAAATGTAATAATTAATGAAAACGTGTTATTCATCAGTGGCTCGAGAGTCTTTGAATTTTCCTTCAGTGAAAAGAAAAAAGAAAGAACAACTGGTACCTGTTTGGATGAGATGACGGCAGCATGAACTGGAAGTCGACAGCACACGTTCCGTCCTGCAGCTGGTGATGCTGGATGCTGTTCAGCTCATAGGCGATGTAAGCTCTGCGCACATACACCTGAATGTCAAGAACCAACACGTTAGTGTCACTCATTGAAAAAGAGAGAAACTCAATGTTGTAAATCCACCGACCATACCTCCAAGGCAGCCATGCACACAACTTGGTTGGAGTGGTAAAAGAAATTGGGCAAAACATCAAATATGGATGTTTCAGAGAGAATGAGTTTCTGTACCGAGGGGGAAAAAACATTAAAAAAAAAAAATCATTTGACACATGGATGATATTAACAAACAATCACAATAACATTTCTTCAGACAAAACTGACCTTCAGGTTTTCTGGACAAAACTGATGGCCATACATGTCGATGGCTGACAGAAAGATGGACTCCACCTGGTTGTGCCTCAGTTCGTACGATGGCAAATGAGAAGCAATTAAGACCTGTAATTTGAAATATGACATCGACGGACGAAATGACCTAATTGAAAAAGTGGGTGCATAATTTATCAACAGACAAGAACAAGACAAAAAAGATGAAGGAGAAGGAAAAGAAGAAGAAGAGACAAAACTGAAACTCCTATGAATATAATACAAACTGACTTGACTTCAGGTATCCGATCTACTAAATTACCTTAATGGAAAACAATACATTAAAAATGATCAGCATAGCACATAGCTGGGATACATGTGGGCTCACCTGTCTGGCTCTCAAAGCCACCTTTGAGTTCTCCATCTTGCTAAGCTGTGTGAGCTCATTCAGAATGGCCATCAGCTCATCTGCTAGTGTGGAATCCCTTCCACATAGCTGGTCCTACACAGGGTACAACATGTCGTTCAGTAAAATGTCAGCATTAAGCAGATTGTTTATGCATGCCGGGGTTGACTGCCTCACTATGAGCATTGTGACCAGAATGTTTTTCTTGGAGACTTGAGCATGTGAGAAGATGTATTCCAACACAGGACTCATGTCAGGTTTATGCTGCTCTCTCAGGTGGAAAACACACTTGTCATAATGAGCTGCGAGAAGAATTAAGTGGAGTCAAAGAAAGATTTGGAGTTTTCATACAGAGCTTTGTGTATTTTTGTCACCTTGTTGAAACTGTATCTCCACTTGCAGGTAGCGCTTCAGCAGATCGAGAACCACATTTTTCGTGTAACCACGTATTCCACTGCGGTACCTGATAGAAACATATTCAAATGTGCCAATGCAATATCAATAATATGTATGATTTTTTCCACACTCAGGAAACCAACCTCTGTACCAGCTGAACAATACTCTGAGTGTTCATGAAGAACACTTCTCGGTCAGCCTTCCTCTGCAGGGTCGCTGCATGGCTGTCTAGAACATTTGCAATCTGGAATAAATAAAGGGAAATCATATTATAAATGAAATAGAGTTTTATTTTGATTTTAGAACCCAGTCATGTCACAGTGTACTCACCCTTTGACTAGGAAACTGGCAGAGGACAGAGGTGATGTTACTCGCGTATTGAACCATGATTTTCCGGATGTTTTTTTCCACACCAGCAGGAATGCGACTCGCCACACTCGTCATGATCTCCTGGAGTTCCAGCAGCGGAAGTGAGGGGTCTCTCAAAGTTTTCATCAGGATGTTCAGCCACTCTTTCAGCTGTAAACATGAACATGTACAAAGAATGAATGAAACTGAGAACGACACGCTGCGGTGGCACAAACTCTGCTGCATACCTTGCTGGTGAAGTAGGGCTCTTCAAGACAGTAGCCATCCATGACTTTAACTAGGTTTTCCAGCACACTGTGGAACACCTGGTGGAGCTTTTCCCCGACCATGGGCAGCGGTTGTTGTGGTGGCAGTGTGGCCGTGTTGAGCTCCACCTGTGACAGCAGGCAAAAAGAAACAGATGACACATTAACCATTTGTTAATGCAGTATTTTAATGAATAAATCTGCACAAACTCAAGTTAAAAAGTCCTTAATAGAATATTGTAGGACTATTATAAGATGGCATGAATTATAATTAAATAATCAGAAGTCCAAGAGTTACCCGATGCACACTGCTGGGGTCATCCAGGTCCATGCGCGCCACCACACAACCAGGCTGCAGTACTGCACCGTGTCTCTTGACGAAGTGAATACAACCAGACTGCTGCACGGTCAATGTCATCACCATCTTCATCACCTGAAAGCAGGCAGTCAATAAACATACAAATAACATGTCATGTCATCAGTTTTCAAATTAAATGAAATGAAAATGAAATTAACTTTATTAATCCCCCGTAGGGGAAATTATTGTCCGCTCTAGTTATATTGGTAATTACTCACATGTGTACATATGTGTGGGTACAGGCCAGTAACACAAACACACACACACAAGGGGCCTGTAAGTACGCAAGTGATGGGGAGGTATAACGGCGGGCAGCTCCTTCATAGTGCGTCCCAGCAGCTTATAAAGGGAACGGTGCTTGCTCAAAGGCGCCTCAGCAATGCTCGAGAGGTGAACTGGCCCTTCTCACTACCAGTTCACACTCCGAAATTCTGCACAACATGGGTCCAAGCCCAAGACTTGGTGGACTGAGTTACTGCTGCCCAGTTGTTAAAACTGCCGTGACATCCTGCCAAGCACACACATACACATACACACACGCACACACACACACACACGCACACGCACACGCACACGCACACGCACACACACACACACACACACACACACACACACCTCAATCTCTGCATAGATCTCTCCTGCATTAATGTGATCTCCATCTTCAATCATGTACTGCAGCAGTTTGCCAGCAGACGGTGACTTCAGCACCGTGGGATCCTTCTCCTTCTCAAATACACAAGTCTTGTTGCCAACAGTGATGCGGTAGCTGTGAACATTAAGTAATGCCGATGAAAACTAGTTAAACTAATGAAACAAACTGATGAATCCAGACATGCAGCTCCGTGAACACTTGCCTGTCCACTTCCTCCTTCATGTAGGTGGTGTGGCTGCTGCCGTCATAGGACAGCAGAAGGCCACCATCACTCAGCCTGTGGACGTCGATCTCGATGTGGGAGCCATTCATAATAATGACATAAGTTGTTGGAGATTGGCGAGCCACCTTCAGGCAGAAGCAGTGATAATTTATTTGTTTAAAAAATGTAAAAATTCATTGAAGAAAAGTGTGAAGAACATAAAGCAGAAACCTTGAGGCAGTACTTCACTCCATCGTAAATTAAATCAACATTAACAGAGTTGAGGAGACTGGCTGCAGGCAGGACTTGGCCTCTGTAGGTGAAGCAGTTAATGTTAGTGTGAGTAAATTATACAAACAAACACAAGATAAGAAGTTAGCGGCGCATTGATTCTATGGGACTGCGTCCGCTCACCTTTCCAGCGAGTGCAGGAAGTCAGACATGCTCTTCTGGAAGCTAGCATCAGCTACATGCAAAGCCCCACAAACTATGCCCAGCATGGTGTCTGGTCTTTCCGCCTGAAGGGAGAGCGAAACGTTTCGTGAAGACATTGTAAAGTACTTCAGGAACCTCGACCCAGGTTGTGTACTGGTGAGACATGAAGTCTTCAGTCGCCAACCTGTACTTTCTCTGCTATGAGATGATCCAGCCAGCCAGTGTCGATGTCGTTGTTTCTGAAGCTTTCAGTCTCTAATAACTTAATGAGGTATTCGACTGTGGTCCTGAAGTCACCTCTGATGGACAGCTCCTTCATGGCCACCACCATGTTCCTGAAGCACATGACAGTTTCTACATCTGATTACAGGAAACACAACGCGATTTAACTTCATCCACCAAAGAGGTTCAGTCTTCCATCCTTTATTTTCTGACTGTCAGTAGAGCTACAAAAAAACTACTCCTAGATACTAAAAATATCACACAGATATTGAGCCATCCATTAATACCCATACATTCTCACAACCATGCCGGAAGATGCTGCATTGATGGACTTTGCCCAAATTTAGATGAAGTACACGTCAAATGACACAGTCAGAGCAGAGAAGAGAGACAGATAGAAATACTGTATGCTAATAATTTAACTAAAATATATCCAGACAGATGATACATAGAATAAAGGTGGAGACACAGAGGTAGTGTGTGACCAATCAGCAGATTGGTCAGGCCTGGTCATAAAAACTATGATTCTGATTAGCAGAGGACGGGCTGTGGGTCCATAGTGTAAAGTGTAAAAAGTGTAAAGACCCTACCAAGACACAGGGAAAGTCTCATCTAGGACTGAAAGGCAAATTTTTCAAGATAGTTTCATCTCATAATGTGACTCCTTGAACATGAAAACCTTCCTCTAGAAATGGAATCATATTTCTACGACTATGAGATTGTCATTTATTCAAGAACGTTTTCATTTCACTAAAGTTTGTTTTTTCGCACAAAAATTCCTTAAATTTGAAACAAAACGTTCCTCGTCGCAGATCTCTATTATTATTCATTGTTTTGCTGTATTTTATGCTATACTTACATATATTTATACTTAGAATGCAATTTAATACATTCTGGATCACCAGCCATTGAACACCAGTGATGGGTGTTTCTGTGTTGGTCCATGCATTTTAGGTTTTATTCAAGAAGCTAGATCAAATATTTTAATGCAATATTTCCTACAATGGTCATTCAGTTATTCAGAATAAATTCTATATCCAGATGATGAACTAAAAATCCAAAGTCTAACAGACAACATTCTACATTACTATAGATTTCAATACAAAATTGCTCTAAAGAAACTGCATTACAAAAAAAAGTGTCTTGTGTAATTGCTTTCTAGGCTATTTATCATATTGTTGGCAGGTCACAGTGTTTTCAACTTTGTTCTATTATATAATGGGTAGTTACATCATAAGGTAAGATACTGCATTGCTGGAGGTTATGTCAGACTCAACACCCAAAAGTGTTAATTGTTAAAGATCACATCTCATTAGAAAAAAAACAAAATGCTTACGAAATGGCTTCTTCTCGGTTCTCTCCCCAGGAGAAACAGTGTCCAAACTGTGAGTCTGCAAACTCATGCAGACCCCCTGTTGCAGCCACGCTGAAATAACCCCAGACGTTTTTGCTGCTGCGGAAGTTCAGCTCCTGCACGGTGCCCGAACTGGGTTTGAACCCCTGTGAATTCAGATGACAGGTAAGCAGCGCAAATGACAAGTTCGGAGAAAAGTTGTGCGTTTGATAAAAGTGAATATTACCTCATCTGGATTTTCACTGGTAATCCGGACGGCTATGACATGTCCTCTTGGGTTTGGCGTGCAGTGTGGAGTCTCAAAGTTAATGACAGTGTCACCCCAAGGAGACTCTCCATAAAGCATACGGATGTCCTTGATTCTATGAAGGGGGATGCCCATTGCAATCTATCAGAGATGACATAGAGTTAAAATGGTAGCCTAACGTTGGTGGGGCTCTAATAACTATTTGTGCTCAATGACAGATTTTACCTGAAGCTGTGCAGCAGGGAGGTTCACATCTCCAATCATCTCTGTACAGGGATGTTCCACCTGCAGGCGAGGATTCAGCTCCAGGAAGTGAAAACTTCCATCTTCAGAGAAGAGATATTCCACCGTACCTGCGCTCACGTAGCCCACCATCTTTGCCAGTCGCACAGCGTACTGAAGAGACAAACAAAATGGTGAAAAAAAAAGTTTGAATCCGGTGTTAATTATAATGGGAATATAAATACAGGCACCCTCACCTGCTCCATTTGCTCGAATGTGGATGGAGCCGCTATGGTGGCAGGAGCCTCCTCTATGATCTTTTGGTGCCTCCTCTGGATGGAGCAGTCTCTTCCAAAAAGAGAGATGGCATTTCCATACTCGTCAGCCAGAATCTGAACCTCAAGGTGTCTCGCATGCTGAGCTAGTTGCATGATGAAGATTGGAGAGCCGGGTACTTCTGTCTGAACCTTCACTCAAAACAAAACAGACACATATTTAAATCACATTCCACTGGGAGTTCATCGTCAGTCAAGCGTTAGGCAGTAAAATATGACACAAACCTGTCTGAAGAGACCAGGAAAATCTTCAGAGCATTCTACTTTCCTGATGCCCTTTCCGCCTCCACCCTCAGAGGCTTTGATAACAACTGGATACCCAATTTTATCCGCTTCCTGCAAAGAAACACGACAAAAAACTCAAGATAGCTAAAGATGCAAGCTTGAAAAAAGAAGTCAATGTGTATACATGTGATTAAAATGGGTTTATTAAATATGCACACCGTCAGTCCATCCTCTACGTCCTGAACGCAGCCCTGTGAGTAGATGTCTGGGGGAACACTGATGACATTGCCCATTAGTTGGTCCTCCTCGGCCCAGTCCACTCTCAGACCTGGAGACCATGACAAGCAAAGGTTTGAGCATTAAAGCATCACATTCCTGCTAAACAGGTGCACAGACAGGAACTTCATGATCAAATAAAATTAAGATTGTGTTGATGTACATTATGTAAATTTTAAAAGCATGAGAGGTAAAGCAGCACCTGATCCACTCCATGGTAATGTGGGAATGTCAGCACTCTGAGCCACTATGGAAGAAGCCACCTTATCCCCCAGAGCCCACATGGCCTTACTGGATGGACCTGGGAGGAGATTTTACAATGGGATTTGAAACAGTGACAATATTACTATTAAGAATAACGTCAACATTCTGTAATGTGGAATTTACCTAAAAATGATATTCCTGCTTTGTCCAATAGCTCAGGCAGTTTGGGATTTTCAGAAGCGTGACCCCATCCAGCCCAGACAGCCTGGCACCAGTGACACACATGTCATCAGTTTTTTTTTTTTTATTTTATTTTAACATAAAGAACACTACTGCTTGTGCCAGAGGTGAACAGTACCTGCACAAGGATTCTTTTAGCAATGTCCACTATCAGCTCCACATTAGCGTAGTTGTTATTGTTGGGCCCACCGGGCACGGGAACATAATGGTCTGCCATTTTAATGTATTCTGTAAGGGAAAGGTTAAGATTTTTTTCAACATAAGCACACTGAGACAATTGTTTGTTAATACCAGCAATCATAAAATAACTACAAGTATAACGTTCACAATGACCTGCATTCGCTTTCAGGTCTTCAGGGGTGACCATGACCACAAAACGGATCGTTCTTTCATTGCGAAACATTTCGTAGGACCAGCGACGGATGGAGCGCATACATTTGACTGCAGCTATGCCATTGTTAGCAATCAGCACCTGGAATAGTATCAGACACCACTTGTGTAGTTTTCACAAAGACAGATAATTGGATTTTGCAATATCGTTAGGTGATCCTTACTTTTTCAATGACGCGAATGCCACCGAACCGGGTGACAAACTCGGCTGGAGAGGCGACAGTGAAGTCTCTGTGTAGGTCCATCGTTCTGTGTTCACGTCCTTTCTTTACCAAGTGAAGACCAGACATGCTAGGCCTGCAGTGAAAAGCTCACAAATTACTTTGTTGTCCAATA
The DNA here is from genome assembly GCA_013358685.1 of Antennarius maculatus. NCBI lineage: Eukaryota > Metazoa > Chordata > Actinopteri > Lophiiformes > Antennariidae > Antennarius > Antennarius maculatus. The sequence continues at coordinate 21,417,746 of CM023608.1, forward strand.
AAACAGCAAAACAGCATTGTGCTCGGGTGTGAGTTCACACTGCAAAATAATGAGGAGGCTGCATCCTCCAAAACATCACAACCCTGGTAGTTTATAAAAACACACACTGGAGAGATCCTCAACAAGCATGGTGTTAAAAACTAACAAGAGAGAAGCAACAGTTCTGAAAATCAAAAAAAGGCAAGTCAAAGTTCAGTCTCTCTCAGTCGTAGACAGACTAGGGACCAGTTTACTACTACTTCATACTACTTTCTGACATTATGTACAAATTTAGCCAAAACATCAACTGCTCTGACTTGAAGAGTTCACAGAATTGTGTTATTTCATCTACAGTACCTGAGTAAGGTTTATGTTATCAGCCTGTGTCCTTTTAATGGGATCTACACCAGCTGAGACAAATTATTACTACAAACTGTACCTCGGCCAAATCAGCCAATAAAGCTGTTCCAATCGGTTATAGCAGTAGTATTAATACAAATGTTGTACTTAAAACATATGAAATGCATCAATCTGGCTCATATTAATGATATCTGGCAATATATCATTGATTTCAGGGTTTCAATGTTTTATCAATACTATTCTGTAAACATCAAGACTATTTGAGAAGTTTGAATTACCATTATCAGTTTCAATTTGAGATTATATAGAGTAGGATGTGATTACTGTAATTGGAATTGACCTTTATGTTTATTGGGATTTTAACAGATAACTATATTCATGCTGTGCTATTAGATGATTGCACATAGTAGACGATCTGATTATTAACAGAGAATAATGGAGTCTAGAAGTCTTTTTTAACTCTAACATCAACAGCGATGCCAATCAGAAACGATTGCTGTCAGTGTCATTTTATGACGTAAAATTTATAAGGTCAGTTTTAATGATCCAACATGGAATCATCTCTTCTGGTTCACATTTTGTCTGGAAATATCTGCTAGATCGAAACAATGGCTAATTATAAGATGAAAAAGTAATAAAACGGAACTTTTTTGACATAGAAGTCATAATGTTTGACAACTGTTAGGATCTAAATATCACCACAGAAAAATGCAACTCCATAACAAATAGACCACAATATATTTTTGGAACACATTTACATTAAAACAACAAAGGCAAGAGTAAATATCCAGTGTTCTGGAAGATGCAATTTGAATCGATACTGTAATAACTTTCAATATTATTCCAAACCTTTATGATCTGCTGGCTCATACCTCATTCAATCCAAAGTCTTGTTGCTATTGCACCGCAAAACATGTTATGAAAAGTCTGTTCAGAAATCACTCAGAAATACCCCTGTTGCACCAGTGAGCGACAACATGAAGCTGAAGTGCAATTTTGTATGAGCGTAATGAACTTTAAACTTAACTCTGACTGATCACTCGGAACAACAGATTACACTCTTGTTATGCAGATAGTTTTTGATAACCTTATCCAGTGTTCTCCTCATCCCCCGATGTTTTCCCTGCACAGGAGGAATAACAGGACAGATCTACTTCACTGAACAAACAAGAAGCTGCACATAAACCAAAAGCAGCTGAACATGTGCAAACACTTATTCTGCTTACGGTCCCCTCTACACAATTTTAAATTTACAGTGCTTTCTTATTTCATCATACTTCTATGCCCAAAGACGAGATCTGCTCGGTTACATAACTACAGCGCGGTCCCAGGAGCCTCCTTCCCGTTCACAAACACAAGTTGCTTAACCATATATCTATGAACACACAATCTATCTGTGTATGTTTTCATTCTTCTTGAGCTGTAAAAATGTGATAAAGTCTACATGATAAAATCTGCAGCTAAAGACTAAAACTAAAGAAAACTGTATTGAACATTCCGTGGCCCTTACCTTCAGAGATATGGGAAAAAAGTGACTTCCCTCCATTGTGTGACCTGTTATACTGTCCCACATGCCTGATTAGTGACACCAGATTTTACTTTGAGACCAAGACGAAAAGACCTCTACAATATTTCTTCTATCCCTTATCCCTCCCACATTTGAAGCCATGTAATCTACAGATTCCCTGTGACAGATCACAAACTGTACAGGGCCAAGAGTCAGGGCTGAGACAAGAAACAGCATTCACTCCACTTCACTTATAAAAGAAAGCAACCAGAATCCAAGCAGACCCTGTAGCTTCATGTTAAATGCAGTAAAAAAGGTCTTCTTTTTTTGCAGCAAATATTTAATTTGAGCTTTAAACCAGTGCGTCTAATGTTGAGTTGTGTCATATAGTAGTGGAAGAAGTCTTATTATCTCCTATTCATGACGTTTCCCACAAGACGTACTTCTATCAGTCCACCATAGCATGTCAAGCTGAGCTTATGGACAATCTGTGAAATAAAATCACCGGCCCACAATGATACGATATACCCTCGCTTCATATAAGTAGAGGTCTGCTCTGCAAAAAGAGCACAAAATAGTGTTAAAACTAAAAATGCATGGAGGATTAAAGTGTTTTTTTCCACTGTATTGTAATCTAGAGATGCATCGCAGTTCAACATCACCTGGTTCAGTTCTAAGAATAGAGCTGAAGTGTTTGGCACACAACAACCGTAAATTCAGACTGGTAAAAGCCGTCAGGTGATGAAACACAGCATGTGGAGAAAGGACAGGAGGAGAATAATGGCATGTCACTACAGTGGACGTACAAAACAACTCTGTTTATATTTAGACTGATATCTGGCATGGGTCAAATGTTTCAGAGCCATATGGCAGAGTGAGAACCTCCAGATCAGACTTCTCCACACTGTGTAATCACATGGACTTATAGAAACATACATTATCCTGGAGAGTCAACACTGAATTTACTGAGAGAGAAACAAGGTCTTACTTCATGCCTGAGGAATTGGATGGTGGTGCTGCATACGGCATCTGCTGGGGAGAAGCTTTGTGGGTGCAGGCTGGTAGCTGTGCTGCACCACTTGGAGGTTTGTTAACCACTGGCTCTTCATCTGAAGAATTATCCTCTGATGCCCCAAGAATGAACTTGAGGCGTTCCTTTGTCTCAGGCCCTGAGCTAAATTTTGGCACATTGGTTTTGGAAGGTTTCTGAGTGGTCGATGGCATTGATGGCTCCTCTGTATTGATCACAGGAGACAACTGCAAAGCCTGCCTGTCCACTGTTTTGACTTTGAGATCCGAAGAGACACTGGAAACTCGAGTTCTGCCAAACTCATTCTGTTCTGAGGTAGTAGAAACTGTTGACTTGGAATGTTTGTCTGGATGAGGGGATTTTTTAGTTGGCATACCCTCTTCAGGCGCAGGCGGGTCACAGCCAGATGGAGGGTCTTCTCCTTTCAGGGGCATTGCTGCTGTTGTGGTATTAACCCTCCACAGTAGCAAAATTACCCAGAGGATTAATCCCAAAACTGCCAAGATGAGCATTCACAGACATCCTCTTGGAACTGCAACAACAAAACAAAGACTGATATTAATAAATACTACTATATATACGGTTATTCATACATGATACAGGTATGCATCAAAAAAGAACTATCTTTAAAAGACCATCATGGAATGTCCAATTCAGTGTTCTAATGACTTTGTAAATAAATAAAAAAAACGGTAATTGACTGGTCCCTATATATCAAACAAATATACATTATATTCAACTATACTACAATAAATTACTGTGTATTATATTGAATTCAATCAAAAAACCCTGCACCACATGTACAGCACTTGGAGTTTTTTAGCTATGTTGTATGACTTTGAGTGTAGTCCGAGGACATTTCTGTTGTGCTGTTTGGAGGTTAAAAGTATTCTCAGGTCAGGGGCGTGCTGGGTAATATGAGATAAGACCTGTGGCCTCAACTTCCATAGGTAGAAGTACTTATTTTGTTTCTGGCTGAACAAGTTTACAGCAGTGGGACAATTCTTTTAACAAATGGAATAAACGATTTATATATATATGTGTATATGTGTATATATATATACACACACACAAATGTGTCTATATGTGCTCAAGTTATCCGGTTTAATATGTCAGCATGTTCAGGCAGGCAACATTTCCAAGCTGGCCTCCGGTGAGCAGACTGCTGGTGACAGCTGTCATGAGAGCCAAGTGTAGACAGAGGCAATGAGGGCCGAGGAGGAGGAGGCACATTCAGTCTTCATGAGTATTTGAAGGTAAAAATGTGAGAAAAAAAATGTCTATTCTAAATGACAACAGCTTTTATTTAAAAAATATATAGATATTTTAATATTTGCTTTGTGTAAAAAAACATTTAGCACAGAGAAAAGATGACATTTGAGCTTTAGGAACAATTTGTCCAAATAAAAAATAATAAAAAATCATTTCTAAGGAGATGAAAAATATTTGAGAACATTTCTCGACAAAAGTAATTTTCTCATTTTTGTTTTATATGTGTCCTGTTTTTTTAGTACTTTCCATTTCTTTTGTTGTGAGTAGTATTTTTTGTCCCGTTTTCCACTAAAAAAAGTGTCATGATTTATCAACGCTAACTTCAATCCACAATTAAATGTATACAAAACATGACAAAACAATGGCTAAAAAACTGCAACCTGACTGAAACACATTGTTGTTGTTTTTGCTTGTTCATGTTTTTAAAACAGGTTCCACTTGTCAGAAGAATCAGGGTATTTAAAAAGCTACACTAAAGCAAAGCAGGAAGTCTAAACCCAGCAAAAAAACAGGGACATAATTTTTTTTTTACCGACATGATATTCATCACTGTCAGTATAGATATGATATATTATTAATGTGCATTTAGTAAAGTGTTATTAACTGTTATTTACGTCATTTAACACTCACCACCACAGATAACGGACAGCGCAGTTTAGTCGCCCTGGTCAACTGTTACACACCAGGCTAATCAGTTAGCTGACAAAGAAATCACCGATTATCTTGCACAACTTCATAAAACTCATAAATAGGAGCATTACTTTCTTTACTTGTTGTCCCGCAGTAAAGCCACAATGATACGCAACTCCACGAATGTGAAAGCAGTCCACAGCCTCAGTACTGTTGTCCCTGTGAGTGTCCGACAACCGTGGAAAGCTTCCCTCAATTCAAGTAGTAAACATGTGTGGGTTGGGGGGGGTGGGGCTTCAAGCTCCGCCCAGGAAGACGGACAGCTTTCGAAGATCGTATATAGACAGGAGTTTTCATATGTCTTTGAAAACTTGTGCAATAAATCGATTTATTGGGCGTTAAACGAAGGCGCCGTTAATTGAAACACTAATTTCAGCGTAATTAAGGGTCGCACTACTCAAGGCAGTTGCGTGCCTCTGAAATTCAGTACAGTATTACCCTCACGAAAGTGTGGCGCTAGCTTCTTTGTTCACTCGTTAGTGGTGCGAGTAAACTATGTTCTAGTACAGAAATACAGTAACCATGACCTGGATGACTGAGAACCTACACAAACAAGTACAGTAACTACTTTTACTTTGTGTTATTATTTTGTGTTGCCATAAAATAACATGGGTCTTTTATTTTGAATACTTTTGACATTTTTAGTACGAGACTACTTTACATCTGAATCAATATGACATGAAAGGAATTATAAGCTGTGCATGGTTTGCTTCAGAGACCGTGATGGTGTAAACTTTTTCCGTTTGAGCATGTCAACTTTTGTAATAAACGATCTTTGTACTTCCGCTCAGCTTTCTCGCGGTAACAGCAGGAACGCGCCAAATTAAGAAAACAAGACTCATGACAGGAGCAGAGGGAAAGGGTTCAAGAAAAACCTTTAATATAACCGAAAAATAATATTCAAATGTGGCTGCATCGACAGAGATAGAGAGTCAGAGATTCCGTACTTTATTTATCCACATTGTATCCGGTAGGAACGATAGAACATGGTTCTGCAAAACAGTGGTAGGTACAAAGCGGAACGGGGACAAAGTGGAGGAGATCAAGAGAACCAGTGAGTTCATTTTACTCTAAGCAGCGCTTATAGAAAATAAATATCAGTCGTTAAGTAGATATCAGGAACTTTCTTAACGTGTCTGGTTCTGTGTTTCTGAACCAGGGACGATGGGTCCTCCATGTCCGCTCTCAAGCGGCTGGAGCGCAGTCAGTTCACCGACGAGATGGACGCCCGGTTCGGTTTCGACAGGATGAAAGAGCCTGGAGAAAAGACAGGCTGGCTGATCAACATGCATCCTGTAAGCCTGCAGAGTATCATGTTTGAGCTGTTTAAAGTCTTACGGGGAAAACGTGACTAATAAATGCTCTCTTTGAACTGTAGACAGAGATCCTGGATGAAGACAAGAGGATGATCAGTGCTGTGGACTATTATTTTGTTCAAGAGGACGGAAGTAGGTTTAAGGTGTGTTCGGAGGATTACTGTTACATGACGTTTACCAGATTCACATGTTGTGAGCAGTCACAGCTACATAATATGCCTCACTAAATAGCCTTTTCAATTGCTTTAAAATATTTTGATTTTATTTCTATAGGTGGCCCTTCCCTTTAAGCCATACTTTTATATTGCCACTAAAAAGGTAAGTCTGTCATTTTATTCACATGCTGTTCAAACTGTAACAATCTGTACTCAGATATTAAAGATAACTTTATTGCCAGAACTGCGAGAGAGAAGTTGTCTCATACCTGTCAAAGAAATTCCAAGGAAAAGTCGCAAAGATAGAAACTGTTCCAAAAGAGGACTTGGACCTGGTGAGAATTTTGTTTTTAGTCTTCTGTTTCATATAATATGATTCTGTTCAACACCACTGTGTATTGATCTGCGCTGGCCTGCTCTTCCTAGCTGAACCATCTAGTTGGACTGAAGAGAAACTACATCAAACTGTCCTTCAACACTGTGGACGACCTCGTCAAGGTCAAACGTGAGATCTCCCCGGCAGTACGCAAGAACAGAGAGAGGGAGCAGTCCAATGACGCCTACACCTCAATGCTATCAAGGTACCACATCACCACTAATCCCAGTTATTTGCAGTTCAATACCAACCTGTTGATACCCCGTTTGCTTCTTGCAGTGCCTTATCAGGTAGCAACCTGACCTCAGCAGATGAGGACGGTGTGTTAAAGAGCATTTCAGACCAGTTAGAAAACATAGTGGACATGAGAGAGTATGATGTCCCCTATCATGTGCGACTGTCCATCGATCTCAAGATCCATGTGGTAAAGTCAGATTTGTGTTGTCCTAATTTTTTAGAAAACCATCTAAGATTTAAGTCTGCTGTTCTAAACATCACTCTCTCTGTTTGTCAGGCTCACTGGTATAATGTTCGATACAGAGGAAGCACTTACTCACCAGAGATTGTACGGAGGGATGATCTTGTGGAGCGCCCAGTATGAGTATTTCATTGATTATTTTAATATGTGGGCTGTGATTTAATCAGGATCACTTTTACCTGTGACTCCATTAAACCTTTTTTTTCTCCTAGGACCCTGTTGTTTTGGCTTTTGATATTGAGACAACCAAACTGCCACTGAAATTCCCAGACGCAGAAACCGATCAAATTATGATGATCTCCTACATGATTGATGGACAGGTGGGTTTCAGTCCACGTCACACGTTTATAACGCGTATTAATTTGCTTTTGATAAATGTCTCACGTTTCCGTTTGTTTGTTTCCTTTGAAGGGCTTCCTGATCACGAATAGAGAGATCGTGTCTGAGAACATCGAAGATTTTGAGTTCACCCCCAAGCCTGAATATGAGGGGCCTTTCACTGTTTTCAATGAGGATGATGAGGTACAGAGCTGCATAGTAGTAGATATATTTAAGTGTGAATAGAAAACAAACCTCTTAAAAGTATTGTTGAAATATTGTATATGTAATGCTGCTATCTGCTTTGGCTACAGGCGGCTCTCATTCAGAGATGGTTTGATCATGTTCAAGAAACCAAACCAAACATCTTTGTGACTTACAATGGAGATTTTTTTGACTGGTGAGCTGTTCCTGTCTTTTTTTTTCACATTAATTTCTCGTAGTATGATACTTAGTGGTTCCTTTCTAACTTTATTTTTACTCTCTCCAGGCCTTTTGTGGAGACTCGGGCTGCCCTCCATGGACTGAGCATGCACAGAGAGATTGGCTTCCAGAAAGACAGCCAGGGAGAGTACAAATCCAGCCAAGCCATCCACATGGACTGCTTGAGGTTTGCACAACTCCAACAATTCAATTTTAGATTGAATGATTTATCAGAATCAATATTTCTTTCAACTTGTTCCTCCTCTTCTTCAGGTGGGTAAAGAGAGACAGCTACCTGCCGGTGGGAAGTCATAACCTGAAGGCAGCAGCGAAGGCTAAATTGGGCTACGACCCAGTGGAGCTGGACCCAGAGGAGATGTGCCGCATGGCTACTGAAGAGCCACAGGTACAAAAGTTCAGGTTTACTAGCTGGGAAAATGAAGATTTAAGTATTCATGAGTTGTTTGTTATTATCTTGTTGTTTTTCCTGCTTTTCTGTTAGACTTTAGCCACCTACTCTGTGTCTGATGCCGTGGCCACATATTACCTCTACATGAAATACGTTCACCCCTTCATCTTCGCCCTGTGCACCATTATCCCCATGGAGCCTGATGAGGTTTGTTTAAGAGTTCATTCCACAGAAATGAGTGTATAAAGAATAAATAACACAATTTGGAAATTATTCATATCAGAATTTGCATTTTCCTTCTGTATTTAGGTGCTGCGTAAAGGCTCGGGGACTTTGTGTGAAGCTTTGCTCATGGTGCAGGCCTTCCATGCAAACATCATCTTCCCCAATAAGCAGGAGCAGGTCTTCAACAAACTGACAGACGATGGCCACGTCTTGGACTCTGAGACCTATGTAGGTGGACACGTGGAGGCACTGGAGTCTGGAGTTTTCCGCAGTGACATACCGTGCCGTTTCAAAATGGTATATTTTAGTTCAGCTTACAAAATGCATCGAAACAAAGATAAAGCTGTGTGTTTTCAACAAGATGTTTTTGGTTGGTGTGTTCACAGAATCCAGCTGCGTTTGACTTCCTGTTGCAAGGAGTTGAAAGGACGATGCGTCATGCCATTGAAGAAGAGGAGAAAATCCCTTTGGAGCAAGTCACCAATTTTAATGAGGTGTGTTTCTTTAAATTTTGGGGTTTTTTTTTCATTGTTACTCCAATAATCTCATCTCAGGATTATAACATGCCTTATGTAATTTGTAAGGTTTGCGATGAAATTAAAAAGAAGCTGACATCCCTGAAGGAGGTTCCAAACAGGATCGAGTGCCCCTTGATCTACCATCTGGATGTGGGGGCCATGTACCCCAACATTATTCTCACCAACCGCTTGCAGGTGAAAAAAGAAAAGGCGTAGAATGAAATACAAAGAAAAGTATGGAATTAAATGCTTTATTCTCTACATTCACAGCCGTCTGCCATGGTCGATGAAGTCACATGTGCTGCCTGTGACTTCAACAAACCTGGTGCCACCTGCCAGAGGAGGATGGCCTGGCAGTGGAGAGGGGAGATCAGTAAGTTTACGCTGTGAAAATCTATGCTGACCTGTTCATGTTGGCTTGAGCGCAGTGGAAATGTCATTCACACTCTTCCCTTTGTCTGCAGTGCCCGCCAGCCGCAGCGAGTTCCACCGCATCCAGCAACAACTGGAGTCCGAGAAGTTCCCACCACTTTTCCCCAATGGTCCACCTCGGGCCTTCCACACACTCAGTAGGGAGGAGCAGGCCAAACATGAGAAGAAACGTCTGGCGGGTACTTTCTGGTTTTTTTTGGCTGCTTGGACTTTGGTGATACGCATCTTCTAATTACAGGTTTTCGAAGTGTAGCTTGACCTATCTTCTCTCTTCTTGCTCAGACTACTGTAAGAAGGCCTACAAGAAGATCCACGTCACCAGGCTGGAGGAGCGAGTCACCACCATCTGTCAGAGAGAAAACTCCTTCTATGTTGATACCGTGAGAGCGTTCAGAGATCGACGTTATGAGTTCAAGGGTCTCCACAAGGTTAGCATTGATACTGAATGAAATAACAATCATTTTTATACTATTATAATTTTTTTACAAAATTTTAAATATTTTCTGTGTTCTGTAACTTTTCCCATGAATATTACTTTTTAAGTACTTGACTTTTTTTACAATCTTTACTAAAGGTGTGGAAGAAGAAGCTGTCAGCAGCTCAGGAATGCGGAGACGCTGCTGAGGTGAAGCGCTGCAAAAACATGGAGATCTTGTACGATTCTCTCCAGCTAGCTCACAAATGTATCCTCAACTCCTTCTATGGCTACGTCATGAGGAAAGGGTAGGAGGCAAATGCATTTTTCTAAATGCACGTCATCTCTTATCCTCTTACACTGTTACATCAGCTTTCACGGCTTTACTGCTGGTGAAATAGTGTTTGTCTCCATCAGGGCGCGCTGGTACTCCATGGAGATGGCTGGCATTGTGTGCTACACCGGAGCCAATATTATCACTCGGGCCAGAGAGCTCATTGAACAAATAGGGTAATTTTTGTCTTACTTTCTCCGTTTACTTTAGAACAGATGGAGTTTATTTTGAAGGTTAGTAAAATAAATACCAAAAACGAAATCATATTTACTTGAAATCACTCATCAGTAAAACGTTCTTGCCTGTTAAAATAAATTTGATCACTCCAGCCCAGTTGCCCTGAAGTTTCCCGGTATATGAACTGCAAAAATTCTGTAATATATTTCCCATCATGCTCCATTCCTTCTCTACTTAGGAGGCCCCTTGAGTTGGATACTGACGGTATCTGGTGTGTCCTCCCCAACACTTTTCCTGAGAACTTTGTGGTGAAATCAAGTAACGAGAAGAAGCCCAAGGTGACCATCTCTTACCCTGGGGCCATGCTGAACATCATGGTGAAAGAGGGTTTCACCAACGACCAGTACCATGAGCTGGTCGACCCTGCCACGCTCACGTACGCCGTCAGGTCAGAGAACAGCATCTTCTTTGAGGTGGACGGCCCTTACCTGGCAATGATCCTGCCTGCCTCAAAAGAGGAAGGGAAGAAGCTGAAGAAAAGGTAAAGCAGTAGTGGATTTGTGGATGGATACGCTGCCAACATCAGTGAAGATTCACATTTAACTATAGAGTCTTTCTGCTCATTTTAGGTATGCCGTGTTTAATGAAGATGGCTCTCTGGCTGAGCTGAAGGGTTTTGAAGTGAAGAGAAGAGGAGAGCTCCAGCTCATCAAGATTTTTCAGTCCTCTGTGTTTGAGGCTTTCCTCAAAGGCACCACTCTGGAGGAGGTCTACTCCTCTGTGGCCAAAGTGGCTGACTACTGGCTGGATGTGCTGTACAGCAAGGTAAAAATCTGATCGAATGGTACCAGAAGGCTTCCTACAACTGCTATTAAAAGGAATCTCAGTCATTCTTTGAGTTACTTGTGTTCACATGTCACCTGTATCTGATGACTGGAGTGTCAATTTTAAGAGAAAGATTATTTAAAGTGATGAATCCCTAAGGTCTTCATCAGCTGCTGATTGATTTAATTCAATGTTTTCCAGGCTGCCAACATGCCAGATGTGGAGTTATTTGAACTGATCTCAGAGAATCGTTCAATGTCCAGGAAGCTGGAGGACTACGGAGAGCAGAAGTCCACCTCCATCAGCACAGCCAAGAGACTGGCTGAGTTCCTGGGAGACCAGATGGTGAAAGATGCAGGTCTGAGCTGCCGTTATGTCATCTCCAGGAAACCAGAGGGTTCACCGGTCACAGAGAGGCGAGTCAGAAGCTCCACTTTCTGATCATTTCAGCAGGAACCCAGACGTCTTTATTTGGATGCACCAAAATATTAATTCACATTTAAATCATAGCGTACTAGTGAGTACTCTTGGAAATGTTAACTGTTAAAAAAAGATGACATTTTAAACTGCTGAAACTTTAACTTATTGTTAAACTCAAATCATCTTATTGGCAAATGATATGAAACTTATGAAAATGGTTTTATAGCTGTAATGTTTACGTTTTTCTACAAGGGTAAATGTTATGTATATAAACAGGGTTAGTGGTCTTCATTTATAGGTATTTTTTCACTCGTCTCCATTAGAGCCATCCCTCTGGCCATCTTCCAGGCAGAGTCCAGCGTGAAGAAGCATTTTCTTCGTAAGTGGTTGAAAATGCCCAGCCTGCACGACTTGGACATCCGCTCTGTAAGTTGATAAATAGATTTGTCGAAAACTTGGTCACCAGCTCTTGGTTTCTTCTGCTCTGTGAATATGCTTGTGTGCTCCCTCCTTTCCAGATCCTTGATTGGAGCTATTACATCGAGAGGTTGGGCAGCGCCATCCAGAAAATCATCACCATCCCTGCAGCTCTTCAGCAGGTAGAAAACAATTTTCATTGGACTCAACCCTAGGCTGGTGTACAAATTTTTTTTAAAAATACTCTGTTTCTGTTTATCATCAGGTGAAAAATCCTGTACCCAGAGTGAAACATCCTGACTGGCTTCACAAGAAACTTCTGGAGAAAAATGATATCTACAAGCAAAAGAAAATCAGCGAGCTGTTTACCAGCGAGGGAAAGAGACAGGTTGGTTCAACTTACAGCAAAGCATCCTGTCCCAATCAGTGGACGACTTCCAGATCCCCGTTTCTAAATGGCCCTTTCTTTCTCAGGTGGCCCACCAGCCTATTGAAGCGGGCCACACTGCAGACATAGAAGACTTCGGAAGGCCACCAAGGCCTCTGCAGCCGGCCATCCTCATCAGCACCAAGAGGAAACGGGCTTCTCAAGGAGAGGACAGCCAGGTGGAGTCTCAGGATGTGGAGCTCACTCAGTCCTGGAGGGAGATCCTGGGGCCGCCCCCATCCATGGGAAAAACACGGGTAATCCAACAGCAACAAACAGGCCATGGGAATGACAAAGCCATTTTAAACAGAGGAGTTTGGCTTCTGTCCGTATTCAGGAGGAGCGTCTGGTGTGGCTGCGATACCATAAGAAGAAGTGGGAGCTGCAGCTCAGGCAGAGGAAGGAGAGGAGGAAGAGGAGAAGGCTGCTTGATGGTGAAGCCCAACCTGTGGGGGGAGGAGTGATCAGGGACGGCCCCACCACGGGTCTGGGAAGCTTCCTCCGCAGAACAGCGCGCAGCATCCTGGACATGCCCTGGCAAATTGTCCAAGTGGGAAAAAAAAAATCCCGTCCATTATTACGTTTGAGTGTCTTAACAAAGAATCTAATCTTACGACATGCGTTGTTCTGCTGCTCTCAGATAGCAGAGACGAGTCAGCCTGGTCTGTACAAGCTGTGGGCTGTGATCGGCAACGACCTTCACTGCATGAAGCTCAACATCCCACGAGTTTTTTACGTGAATCAGAAAGTTCCAAAACAGGAGGAAGGAGCAACATACAAAAAGGCATAGCATAAGAAAAAAGCATTGTAAAGCAGGAAAAGCCGTGTTGTTGTGATTATCTAACAACAATTTGTAACTCGTTGGCTTCAGGTGAACCGCATGCTGCCCCGCTCCAATATAGTGTACTACCTTTATGAGTACTCTGTCCCAGAGGACATGTACCAGGAACACATCAATGAGATCAACGCTGACCTCTCTGCCCCCGACATCGAAGGCGTCTATGAGACACAGGTATGTCCACAGGCACACGTCCGGTGAGTCCAGTCTGTTCGCTTTTGTTTGCAGCATTATTGTGACCCCCACTAGGTCCCGCTGCTGTTTCGAGCGTTGGTGCAGCTTGGATGCGTTTGCATGGTCAACAAGCACATAGTGAGGCATCTGGCCGGCAGGGAGGCCGACACGTTTGAGCTGGAGCATCTGGAGATGAGGTCTCTGGCCCAGTTCAGCTACCTGGAACCCGGTAAGACCTGTCTCACTTATCATCGTTCTATTATTATTTTCTGATATTTCACAGTTGTTAACATGGGACCTGATATTATAGTATCCTGTTCATGAGCTTTGTTAAATATAACGAACTGATTTAATTCTGTTTCCCCTCTTCTCAGGGAGTGTTCGCCACATGTACCTGTATCATCACAGCCAGGGTCACAAGGCTCTCTTCGGCCTCTTCATCCCGTCTCAGCGCAAGGCCAGCATCTTTGTTCTTGACACAGTAAGAACCCTACAGCTTCTCATTTCTTCCATTGCCATCTTGTTGGTGTTTTCTCTCATATCTTTTTTTTAAAATTCCTCTCTTGCATCCCTTTGCAGCTGACAGAGGAAAAAAAAAAAAAAAGGTGAATTATGTGTTAATCTTTCCAGGTCAGGAGCAACCAGATGCCCAACCTGAGTAATCTCTACACGGCTGAACGCACCGCTCTCCTGCAGAAGACGACAGAGGAGCTCCTTCCTCCAGAGAAACACAGCTTCGAGGTCCGAGCTGAAAATGATGCCAAGGCCATTTACCGCGCTCTCCAGCGTATACTGCTCAACTACAAGGTAGGACGCTGCTGGATTGACTTAAACTACTAATTATCCTCTAGCTCATATCTGCACGGACGTCATCAATTGCGTGTGTTTGCAGGAGGAACGTCGTGGGCCCACCCTCATAGCGATGCAGTCGAACTGGGAGCTGCGGCGGTTGGCAGCGGGGATGCCGGTGCTGGAGGAGTTCCCAGTTGTTCCGGTTCATGTGGTCGATGAGATCAACTACAACGTGCTGGACTGGCAGCGCCACGGTGGCCGGCGCATGATCCGCCACTACCTCAACCTGGACAGCTGCCTGTCACAGGCGTTCGACATGGCCAGGTACCAAATATATTATAATACTTCTATTACTTGCGTTTATTTTTGCATTTTGTTTCAAGACACTTTTGAGCTTTTAAAAGTAATGGGGTGCCTTTCATTTCCAGGTATTACCACTTACCTGTAGGGAATTTACCTCAGGATGTGTCCATTTTTGGCTCCGACTTGTTCCTGGCGAGACATTTACGGAAACACAACCACCTGTTGTGGCTTTCACCCACAGCCAGACCCGACCTGGGGGGAAAAGAGGTCGATGATAGTCGTCTGGTCATGGAAAGTGATGACAGAGGATCTGTGGAGATCAACACTCAGGGGTGCTTTTCTACAGGTACCCCAACCTCAGAGAGAGAAAGAACAGAACGGTAAAGCGTTGTGTTTTTATTTGTATTCGTGTGTGATCTTGCTGCTGTTTCCATCAGTGTGTGTGGAGCTGGACCTGCAGAGCCTGGCGGTGAACACCATTCTCCAGTCGCAGCATGTAAACGACATGGAGGGCGGAGCCAGTTTGGGTGTCAGTTTTGACGTGATCCAACAAGCCTCCTTGGAGGACATGATGTCAGGAAACCAGGGCGCCAGTGCGCTCGCCAGCTACGATGAGACGGCGCTCTGCTCCAACACCTTCAGGTGTGAAAACTTTCATCATACATATCAAATGGGCTTTTAGACGTTTTCGTTTTTAAGGAAGCTACTTCTTATTTTTGGGCTTCTGCTTACTTAAGTGTTTTCTCTGTGCTGTGTGAGAAGGATCCTGAAGAGTATGGTGGTTGGATGGGTCAGAGAGATCACACAGTACCACAATGTGTACGCAGACAACCAGGTGATGCACTTCTACCGCTGGCTGCGCTCCCCCAGGTCTCTGCTCTATGACCCTGCGCTGCACCGCACCCTGCACAACATGATGAAGAAGGTGTTTATACAGTGAGTGCTGCATCATTTTTACTCTATAATTTATTCATGTTCATATCTGCCACTTGTTTATGACACCAACATTTAACAGCCTCTCTGGGGGACAATTTTTCATGTGTTATTTCTGGATTTATTGACTTTAATCTCTCTTTAATCCCTCTAATGTATATAACTTTTAACATACGTGGGAGTGACATCATCCTCTCACATTAATAAATCTCCTGTTTTCCTCCCAGGTTGATTTCAGAGTTCAAACGTCTTGGCTCCACTGTGGTGTACGGAAACTTCAACAGGATCATCTTGTGCACTAAAAAACGGAGGATAGATGACGCCATCGGCTACGTAGAATATATCACTAACAGGTCAGTTACTGAAGTTCAGCCTGTCAAACCACTAAATCACAAAAGCTTGAACAATCAGGAAATAGTTATTTAAAAAAAATAAGAATCAGTTACAGTTAAAAGAATCTGAGTTTCCTTGAAGGCAAGACACATGAATTCTGTCTGATTGCATTATGATGGTTATATACTGGTGGAAGCATCATGACTCCACCTCTCCCCAGTGTTGCTTTTAATGGCCGCAGTAATAAAGGCGTGATTAATTCATATCTGCATCCATAAAACAATCTTTTAATGTATTATAAGAGACAGCTGAGCCAGAACGCTTATTTCTTTATTTTCAGTGGTCTGAAGGATGAAAATTAAAACACTAAAATCAGAGGAGAAAAACAACTAAACTGTCCATTAGAGCCACTGCATGTTAGTCGGAGATGATGCTGTGGTCTCCATCAAGGGAAGTGAGTCCAATAAAGCAAAATTAAAAGATGAGACTAATGGACTAATGGAAAGGATAAATTAAATAGTTAAGTTTAGCCACAATATCAATACTTCAGACTGAAGCTAAAAAATGGTTCCAGCTTAAACTCAAACAAACAAGTAAATCATGATGCTTTTAACTGTAGGCATTACAAGTATGACAACCCTCCTTCTTAGAATTCTCACTCAACATGTCACACTATTAAAATAATTTAAAATCTTTCCTCCATATTGCTAACATGAAAAAAAACGTTTTTGTCTGTTTCTCCTCCAGCATCCACGCCAAAGAAATCTTTCACTCCTTATCCATCTCCTTCTCCCGATGCTGGGAATTCTTGCTGTGGATGGATCCGGCCAATCACGGCGGTGTGAAGGGAAAACTTCCTTCCAGCGTCATGTATGGAGAGGTAATCCCAACTTGAACTTTGGACTCACAATATACTTGAATATTAGAAGAAGAACTCATGTCTTCTTGATGGTCTATTTTAGGAAGGAGCCAAGCAGAAGAAAGACAGGCGAGGGGAGGAAGAAGAGGAAGGCAGTGAAGATGAAGATGAGGACAAAGCAGAAGAAGACAATAATGAAGAAGAGACGGATGAAGTGGAGGAGCTCATTGAAAGCAACTGGAATATCATGCAATACCTTCCCCAAAGCGCCTCTTGTCAAAAATACTTCCTCATGATTGTGTCTGGTAAAAAATAGAAATCAATGCAGAAGAAGCTTTTTATTTTCTTGCATTTGCTTTTCTCTACTCACTCTCATGTTCTCCATGCCAGCCTACATTGCAGCTGTCTACCACAGCATGAAAGAGGAGTTGAGACGCAACACTCCTGGGGCAACGCCGATCAAGAGACGCGGAGGAAGTCAGGCTTCCCAGCAGGCAGCAGGAGACTTGAGTGCTCTTCCTGGTAAGATGGTGTTTGGATAGTTGCTTAAATTACTAACGACTTCCATTAAGCATATTAAGAAGTTCTTATTGTGTTCATAGAGTAGAGTGTCTGTTAAAAACTGGGATCTTTTAATGTATGTGAATACATTTTCTCTCAGTTGTGATGTAGAGTTTTGTTTTGTTTTTTACCACAGGAATGATCACCTTCTCTCAGGAATACGTGTCCAGTGAGCTGACACAGAACTTTTTCACAATCACTCAAAAGATTCAGAAAAAGGTGACGGGCACCAGGAACGTGAGCCATCCCTCAGAAATGTTCCCAGTCCTGCCTGGATCTCACTTGACACTAAACAACCCAGCGCTGGAGTTTATAAAATACGTCTGCCAGGCATGTCACCACCTTTTCAAGTTTCCCTCTCACCACACAAGGACAATAGCTGCAGCTTCTCATTTCCATCTGATTTTCTATTCAGGTCCTTTCTCTGGATTCCAACATCACTAACCAAGTGAACAAGCTGAAAAGAGACCTGCTGCGTCTCGTGGACACTGGAGAGTTTTCCGAAGAGGCCCAGTTCCGTGACCCCTGCAACTCCTACATCCTCCCGGAGGTCATCTGCCACCACTGCAATTTCTGTCATGATCTTGACCTCTGCAAGGACCCCTCTGTGGCACAAGTGAGAGGAGGAGCTTTGATCGGCATCATGGTGACAACCTGTATCAGTTCCGTTGAAATAACCATTGTCTTCTCTTCAGGACGGTTCAGTGTTGGCTCAGTGGTTCTGCTCCAACTGTCAGGCCCAGTATGAAACTGAGTCCATAGAGATGGCTCTGGTAGAAGCTCTGCAGAAGAAGCTGATGAGCTACACACTGCAGGACCTGGTAAGAAAATAAAATATTATCATCTACTTGACTGTATTTCATCCACCCTCTCTCTCTCTCCATGTTTCCTGGTTGAACCTCAGCAGTCAAATAAATAAATAAATGTTCATTAAATCCCTGAGAAAAACCCTTTATGTGATTTTAGGTTTGTAGGAAATGTAAAGGCGTGAAGGAAGCCAACATGCCGCTTTACTGCAGCTGTGCCGGAGACTTTGATCTCACCTTCCCAGCCAAGGTTGTTACTCTAAAAAAGAAGTGAAACATATGAAACACATGTGACCTTATTCTAATTGTTGTTTTCTCTTCTCACTTAAAGAGCTTCTCAGAGCAGATCACAGTGTTTCGGAACATAGCGTCACACTACAACATGAGCTTCCTGGAGGAGACCATTGACTGGCTGCTTGTTATGAGCCCTCAGATCAGCCAGAGATCTCAGTAAATGTCAGAGCTCCCGGTGGCAGAAACATTCTCCGGTTGTGCACTCGTCCATCGACCTCGATGACATCTGATGCCCTGAAGTTTAAGGCTTTTCCATCAGGAAGTCGAAGCAGGAGGGTTAGAGGACAGAAAGTTTTCCTGTAGATAATGTTTGGATCCAAAATAATGTCCCAGTAAAATTATCTGTGTGTTTATTTCACATTTTAAATATCAATAAATGTTTTTTTTCAGCTGTGAGCCTGGGTGTTTTCACTGCTCAGTCTTGTTAGGCAGTAATAAGTCTTCTTTCTACTGTCATTAATGTTTCCGTTCTGAATTGTGACCTGAGCTGCCCCGACTTCACTCCCATTTACTCCATAAAGTATGTCTGATGCCGCTTAATTGCAGCATGTATAAATATTAATATTAATATTCAGTTTCTTTAGTGTAGTTTCCTTAACCCATGAGAACCCAGACCCATTTATTCTTTCAGAAAAATTATGTGGGTCATACCATAGAACCAAGTGCACCACATAGAACTCATTTCTAAAGTGTATGTGTGTGTGTGTGTGTGTGTGTGTGTGTGTGTGTATATATATATATATATATATATATATATATATATATAACCTGTATTACAAAAGATCTGTGCTGTCACATATATGTCACATCGGGCATGAGTGGTAAACATATTCCTTATTTGAAAATAAATAAACCTGACAGTTTTTACTGCTTGCTAATGCAAAAATGCCTTTTTATTTGCATTTCCATAACATATATAAAAAGTGACTAACAAGGTTCAACATAAAATTCTTCATCGATTTTGTTTTACAAAGTATGCAATCAAAAATAAATAACTGCCTATTTAGGGACATTTGCAATAAGCTGTCATAGCTACAGAGAACTGAACAGACCTAAAAGCATTATTTGTACAAAAAAAATTAAATGCTGAAGAGAAATGAAACTGAAGGACCCCATTTGGTCATTGTAAGAGTTGTGCTCTTTTGGGGTAATATTTTAAATTATTTTGTTTTTCTAATTATTCACAACACTTTTATTTGACCATCAGAACATATTTCAACTCAATGTAATTGACACAGCTGTGACAAATGGGTCACATCAGGTTTTATACGTCACATCATTATTTCTGTAACTTGTTTGATGTTATTTTCCAACAACTATGGTCAGACCAGGTTGATAGTGATAAAGAACATTCTATCAAAGCATCAAACCTGTTAAATGTGTTTGAAATTACCTGCAGTACCAAAAAATAGGTTTTTGAAATTAGCTGTTTCCTTGACATTTTGACACAGGCCATACCAGCATTTTGGAGAGGTCACTTCCTGTCACAGTCACATGACTGTCACATGGTCACCACACCAGAATGTTCAGTACACTGTATATCAGACACAAAGCTTTATAAGGAACAGTCTGGGGCATTCAAAATGCATGTTGCACTGGTGTAACCATGGTTTCTTATGGGTTCTAATTTGGGGGGTTTTCTTCTCATGTCATCACAGTCTTTACATGTTAATACATTGAATTGAGCATTTTTGACAATTAGCAGAATAAGTTCTTTATAATTACAAATTTTATTATTTTTTTGCTGAATATCTAAAAACCATTTGTCGTCAGTGATTCCTGTGATCTTAACCCATGCAGCTCCATCGCTTTAACCTCATTACCCCATAGATACATGACTCACCTTGACTCTTCTCCCCCACATGTAATCCTATTTCAAACTGGTCTGAGGCTCAATTAGATTATATCAGTATCTCACTGTATGTTGCTGCAAATGCAGGAATAAGCGTATTTAAAGGCCCTGTGACCAAATGCTTTGGATTTTCAATAGTCACCCTCTCAATGTACGAATCAGAGAACAGGTCTTGAGCTTACATGAAAACCGTTTATGAAGATTTAACCCATATTTTTAGCTCCATACATGTCAAAAACACATTTTCACACCAAAATGTCACACTCCATCATGTTACTACATCCATCACTGCAGATATTGCAGACTTGAATCTTCAGTCTCTTCACCACTGACATTGGTACTGCTCTCAAGCATCCAAATGGATTCACATTCCCCCACAATCAGATTAGAGAATCCATTTTATGGGAAATGTTGGTGTTATTTAATTACTGGTTATTGCTCTTCTTGTGCTTCTCCACACTGTTTCCTCCTGCTTCTTTTAGTTACGCCGAACTCATCGGAGAGACGGATGAAAGAATTTAAGCACAGTATCTCAATTCCTCAAACATGATTTGTATAATAATGCATATTTCCTGGAATAAATGTCAAAAATATGTGGTATACTGTCATGGTGACGCACGGGTGTGGGTAAAGGACATTTATTGAAATATATTTATAGAATGAGTAGAGTTTTGTAATACATAGTTATTGTTTCTAGCCCTCCAGTGTTTCTGTGTTTCTGTAAAGAAAATGAGCACATTTTCTTGGTAGTGCTGCAGACGTCCGATGTAATTTCAAGGGCAGAAGAAACAAGGGCATTGTTGGGGTCATCAAGGAGTGAGATGACGTATGAACTGAATCCAATCAACAGGTGGAGACTTTATGAAGACCAGCTGTTTTACAGAAATTTTCCATCGGCATACACTGTATATTCCCACTTGAAAAAGAGCTGCAACTGTTACTCCATCATACTCGCCGTCACTGCCACAGCTGTTTGAGAGGAGAGTCCACCTTCTGATGATGATGATGATGATGATGTCACAGCGCCACACCCTCTGACAGATCTGAATGGTTTGAGCCAAAGCTGTCGATGTAACTGAGCTCTGTGGAAATCGCTACCGGGGGTTCCTTGACAATCTGTAAATGATAGAACCAGCATTGACATACAATCTAAATGTGACATATACAAAAAAGCATCATGATTTATATTTCATCATTGGCTGGTTAGTTACTTGGTTGGTCAAATTAAGGTTGAAGGTAAAGGGGTCAGAAATGAACTTTGGGGCAGATACAGGATTTTTTTTCCGTATTATTTACTTTTGCAAGGTAGGACATTTTTCAACTGATCATGCAAACATTCCAAAACTGATCTCCATTAAAGTTTTAATATAGGCTCAACGCAGGATATTTTTTTCCCAATAAATTTCCATGCAAAACTTCTTCTTTGTCTCTCTTTGATTTCACATACTGTACATAGTGTGTGTACAACTAAATTGTGGACTTTAACTCTTTTTGAACATTCACTGGATATTGTGAAATTTAAAAAATCAACCTTAGAGTGTTACCTGAGGACAAAACAAACTTCATTCCTCTTGTAACATTTTGTCACATAGAAAATAAAATTACCAAAAAATAGTCACTTGCCTGATGGAGGGTTAAACTACCCTAAGTACAGATCTCAATGTGTTGAGGTATCATTTACTCACTTCATCAAACTTTCTCTCGCTGTAGATTTCATTTTTGTCAATGAACGTCAGCATGATCCAGTCACAGATGATGGTACACTAAAGAATTTGAATGAAACGGGACAAAAACAGTTTGTGGTCGACATACAGCTGTTACGTGTTAAGATTGTACAGAGAAATCTGATAGTTACTCACTACCCCGACTGAAGTCAGAGCGGTCACTATGCTGATGATGGTTGGGATCAGGCTGAATTTACCAGCCTGAGAAAGAAATTCAACAAATATGATGACAATCAATATACAGTAATCACTTGAAAGTAAAATTATAAGTTATGATCATCTGCTTACATGTCCATGCACTATGACATCCAGCCGTATGCCATAGGCTTTAATAAGTGTTCGAGACTCTATCCCATTGTTATTGTAATATTTGGCAAATCTAGACGATAACACAGAAATCACAAGGGCAAAGGTTAGGGTCCAAAAGATTTCTACAAGCGAAAGAGACAAACACAGTTAAAAAAAAAAGTGAAACATCACCTGTAGTAGTAACCGGACTTGGCCTGATCCTTTCGGAGATCAAGACGACGGAAAGAATATGTGGGTTTACAGTTTGAAGGATCGATGTCCAGGTTACACTTCCAGTTGATGAAAACTCCAATGACTCCTCCCTTGGCAAAAAGAGGAGTGGTGGTAAGAAGCACTGAACTCTGGCAAAGTCACTTTTAACACATCTGTGTGCCATTTCCAAAATAATATAGGGAATATAATTGTTGTTCAAATTAAGGGATATGATGTGCAATAAGCCACAGTTTCATTAACGAGACAAAACTTTTTGTGGTGTAAAACTCACAGTCCTGCAAAGCTCACTGAAGCTCTCCCTTGCTTTCCGAGCAATGTAGCCCAGTTTGAAGTTTGGACAGTAGGGGTCTTTCTCCTCATCATAATGACATTTATTGAGATGTTTCTGCATGTCGCGCCTGTTTGAAGCTACTTTGATGTTCCCCCTGCCAAAGAAATGAGAGGAATCTCTGCAGCTCCTGTGTGTGTGTGTGTGCGTGTGTGTGTGTGTGCGTGTGTGTGTGTGTGTGTGTGTGTGTGTGTGTGTGTGTGTGTGTGTGTGTGTGTGTGTGTGTGTGTGTGTGTGTGTGTGTGTGTGTGTGTGTGTGTGTGTGTGTGTGTGTGGACATACCTGAACACTTTAAATTTGGGGAAGTGGATAGAGTTCCTGATGAACACTGTGAAATTGATGGCCTCCACTAATGGTGGTTCTCTGTCGAAGACACCCGTCAGTCAGGATAATTATATTCTATCGACACACACTGTCATTACACAGTTTAACTTTCCCAACACTATTATGAAAGATCATAATATTTTCCTGTCTACAGGAAAATACCATCTACAATTTTGTATGTCTTGATGAAGCCAGGTATTACCGTTTCATTACAATTTGGCCCTCAGACCCATTTTATAAACAACCATCTATCCATCCATCCGTCCATCCATCCATCCATCCATCCATCCATCCATCCATCCATCCATCCATCCATCCATCCATCCATCCATCCCTCCATCCATCCATCCATCCATCCATTCATTTTCTTGTACACTAGATGCCTGTAATCGTCTCATCTACAGCCACTGTTTTAACCTTTTTTATTTTCATTATAATTAGACTTTATTCACACTTTCATAAATGTCACCATGGTAACTCTTTTCTCAAATCTTTTTTTGAAACCATGGTCAGCTCACTGCACATAAAAAGAAAGTTTCATATTAAGTATAATTACACTTTTGACATACATCACTGATATTAATGCTTAAAATTGTTTGACGAAGTTCTTTCTTTATTTCTGTGAAACCATCGTCCCAAGTGTGAGCGTTTGTCTTTGCCTTGCTTCTTAACATGGATTTTCCTGTTTTATCAATGTTTTAAGTTTTTTCTTTTCTGACAGATCATCTGTCCTACCGTACTGCAGCATACTCCTCAACAGGACACCAGCTTCTGATCTCACAGGTCTTGAAGGTGTGGTTGTAATACTGAACACATCTGCCGGTCCTTCTGCCTGACATAGATATTTTAAAACATATTTTATAAAATTGTATTTTACCTTTGTTTTAAAGTACAATATTTTAACCAAAGGTAAAATAATTAGAAATGAATTAAAACTGTACCATGGCCATCAAATTCATCAAACTTGTCCTTCGTCCGGATACAGTCAGAATCTGCAGTACAGTTGGCACTGGCAACTTGGAAAAACTGAAGTGAAACAAATGAGATGCTGGGTCATGGGAAATAAATGTGTTTGTGTAACTGCATGCATTGAGAAAGCTTTTGTTGTCCTCTCACCTCAGGGCAGTTTCCCTGTCTCTGATCATGTGTAACTTCTCGCCTCAATATTGCGCTAATCACATCACCACCCTGTAATGGAAGAGCCACTATATTACTTTCAGTGTAAGTAGGATTTAATCTGCTGTGAAGGCATGATTATTATGACTGTATAGAAGATTAGATGTTCTTTAGCAATTCTAAATGACCCACCTCTGTTGGTCGCGCATATTCTACTGTGTCCAAGATGTCATCTCCATGTACTGCTGTGCCTTTCATGAGTGTGTAAACTGCACTCTCTGGACGCGTTTCACTATCTTGGTAGGCTTTCTGACTTATGAAAACATACCTTTTCATAAGACAGAGCAGACAGATGAACGTTAATTTGATTTGGAGATATCAGTTTTTCCCTTTTTGTTACATGAATCCTATAATAGTTTGGTTTTTAAATAATAGTGATGTGAACAATCACATCAAAATGCGTAAAACACCTCTGCTCAGTTCAAATTACACCTCTTATCATGGTCAGAAAAATTAACATGTGTGCCTTTTGAGTTACTGTAAATGAGAATACCTTGCTTCTCCACAAAACTACAGTTTATGGATTCCAGAATATAGAGTGGATTTTTAAAAATCTTAATCCCTATTTTCTTCACCAACCTAAAGAGATCATTGGAGAAATCTTATCATGCATATTTGTGAAATTACAAAAATAAGCATAATAGATAAATCATGACGCATCTGATGACAAAAATGCACACAAACAAACAAACCTTTCATTATCATAGATTGGTCCATCTAGCAAATACATTAGGCAAGTAGGTACAGAAATGTGAAGCTTACCAGATGAAATAGGTGATCACAAGAAACTGTACACCTCTGTATATGACTCCAAGAGTTCTGTTTTTAACCACCATCACTTTTGGTGTCTCATAATCCCAAAAACCAAGGAAATACTCCTTCAAAAAATCTTGTAACCCCATCATGAAGTTATGAAATGCTTCACACATATCCTCAGACCTGACTATCTTTTTTTCTCTCTCTGTGTATATGTTTTTGCCACTCTCTGCTCTTGCTCAGCTCCAATATGCATCTCTGCTGAGCATCTCTTGCCCAAGTCAGACAGGGAGTGAAGGAGGAGGTGGGGCTAAGATATGATGGAATCATGCATTTTATTTTTCTGTCATTTTATCTTGATTGCACGGCCTTAAGGCGCTTTTGGTACATCAGACTCAATTGTTTCAACAAGATGGACACACTTCTGCATTTTTCCTTAAAGTTTGCAGAATTTTTATTGTGTCTCCATTTTGAACACTTTTTTTTAACTGAGCTTTTGTTGTTTTGCATTTTGAATGAATATACAGCACACCAACAATCTAAAAGGAAAAGGAGAAGAAAGAAAGCTGTGTTTTCGAAAATTATTTTTACACAGGCGAGGAAGAGGACTACCCCTCATCTCCTGTGGGTCCTGATTAGTGCACCGCCTCCTCTGCTCATGTCAGACGACACGTGCGTCGGCTGCTGATGGTGGCTGTGTGTACGTTCGTTGGTTAAGTGTGCAGTTTGTAAAGTATCTGAAATTCCTTTAGTTGTGTTGTGGGTGAGAGTTATTTATCCAAATGGGAGGACTTCAAAAGAAAAAGGTGAGCGTTGACATCGAGGCTAATTTCAGATTCAACCACACGAACTGCGAAAATACACTGATTAGCTTGCTAGCTAAACTAGCGAGATAATGTTTATTTTCCTGCAACAGCATCAAATGAGCAGTCTGGATAACAGGCTTTCGTCAACTTGAATGCAATAACTAAATATTTTGATGCGGAAAGTGATCGTTTGTTTTGGTTTGTCTAGTTTGAGAGGGGCTCTGCCACCAACTACATCACCAGAAACAAAGCTCGTAAGAAGTTGAGTCTGAGCCTTCCAGATTTCAGGTAACGTCAGCATCTTTCTTTTGAGTTGACAGATGTAAAAACAGTCTTGGAACATGGTGTCTTTTAATGTGTGTGTTATAAGATATTGTTATGCCTCATTAAAATCAATACAGCAGTTCTAAAAAAAAAAAGTACTTTCATAATACTTATAATGTGCAGCTTGTCTTAAAATGTTGTAATACAAATTCGATTGCATAGATTTGAATCAGAAAGGGGGGCTTTGCTTGGCACACAAAATTGTGAAAACTTTCCCATAGAAGGACACCACATTCAGTACACAAACATCAACCATGTTACTTATAATTAAGTCTTTGTATAATTTCAGGCGCTTGTGCATCCTTAAAGGCATCTACCCCCATGAGCCCAAACACAAGAAGAAAGTGAACAAAGGCTCCACAGCTGCAAGAACCTTCTACCTGCTCAAAGACATACGTTTCCTGCTGCATGAGCCAATTGTTGGAAAGTTCAGGGCATACAAGGTATCATTGGAAAATTTTGGCCCTATATACAGTACAAATCAAGTTCAGCACAATTCAGCGAGTGTGCTTTTTATCATATAACTGACTATAATGTATACTCTATATAACTGGTTTGTTTCTTGTTGTGGATCAGGGATTTCATCAGACCAAGAATTTAAAGTGTTATCAAACCAATGTACAGTGTATCAGTCTGTTTATCAACTATTTCTTAGTCAAAAATTGTAAATTGTCTATGCATACCTTTTTATTTTTAAATTGTTTCTCTAATGCATTATGTAGTAATGTCTAAAGATGTGAAGAGTGCCTTCATTACAAATACTTTTCTTTATTTAGATATTTGTGCGCAAACTGAAGAAAGCCTATGGAAAAACAGAGTGGTCTGCTGTGGAGAGACTGAAAGAGAACAAGCCCACCTATAAATTGGACCATATCATTAAAGAAAGGTGACATTGTTATTCTTCATGTTCAACACAGGGAGGTATTGCTGAGCATCAGTGACTTCTTCTTTTCATCAGAGTAGAGATTATAAACAGAAGTGAATGTATCTCAATGTTTTTCAAGCACTAGTAAACTAAATCTATTATTAAAAATGTTTATGGCTTTTATGAACTTATTTTTCCTCATCCGTTTGTTTTAGGTATCCGACTTTCATAGATGCTCTTCGTGACATTGATGATTCCCTTTGCATGTGCTTCCTCTTCTCCACCTTTGCCCGTACTGGAAAATGTCACGTTCAGACGATCCAGCTGTGCAGACGCCTCACTGTCGAATGGATGAACTTTGTGATTGCATCTCGTGCACTCAGAAAGGTCAGTTTACAGTAGAAAACAAACATCTTTATTTGTTTGTCATACAGGTCAAATTAATGAGGTGATAATGACATGTCTTAAGTTAATTTATTAATCTTGTTATATAATGGTTCTTGATTGTCCCTGATAGGTTTTCATCTCCATCAAGGGATTATATTACCAAGCTGAGGTAATGGGGCAGCTCATTACTTGGCTGGTGCCATATCAGTTCGCTCATGACGTAAGTGAATAATGATATGGATGACATACAGTCACCGTATTTTTATTTTTTTGACCTGTTCATTATGATGCACAAACATTAGCAATAATTTCAGTTTTAGTTTTCAAAAAGTACTTTATTTGTTCTTAGCCTCCTTTCATCTTCTATGCTTGTTAAAACTTATTGCACACTTGCATTAAAGGTGTATAATGTCACCGACTGCATCAATGTGTGTTACTATGCTTGTTAAATCACCAAAAGCAATGTGGCTTTTATTGTTATTTTAGTTTTGTGAAATATAAAGTTCTTTATCATGTAATATTTTTGAGAATACTGTATACTTTGTGTCACCAAAGATTGGTTTATACTGAATACCATTTGATGGTTTGTGTGCTTCATTTGTTATGTGTTGCTATAAATTGTAGTCAATTGTGTTTATTAATTTTTTTTTAAGACTTAAATCCACTTCTTTCTTTTTCTTTTTTTTTGCTCTTTCAGCACCCAACAGATGTCGACTATAGAGTAATGGCAACTTTCACAGAACTGTACACTACTCTCTTGGGGTTTGTCAACTTCAGATTATATCATTCCCTCAACTTACAGTATCCACCAAAGGTATCTTGATTTTTAATAAGTTTTATTGTAACAGCTGTTTTGTATTCATAATGACTTGAATAGTTATGTTGTAGATAAATATCTGACATTTTACGAAAGCAAATGCAATGTTAACTATTTAAATTTGCTCTTGTGGTAGCTTGTAGTATTATTCAGGCTTTAGTACTTTAATTTGCATTATTTGCATAGAAATTGTTGGCTCATTACCTCTCAGCACACCTGCACTCATTTGTTTATGTCGTCTGTCCTTTTTTTGCAGCTGGACAGTAAAACAGAGTCAGAGTTGAAGGAAGAGGAAGACTATGCCATGGATTCAGAATGCTATCTAGAGGTGAGGATCTTTCTCATAAGGTCATTTAAATGATCAATTAAACCACCCATTTGCTTGTTGTAATCCAGAATAACCTTTGCATTAAATCAGAAATGGCGCTGTGCCGTAGTCAACAAATAATCCTTTAAATTCCTGCTGTACATGTACCGATCTGTCAAACCAAATTACATTCATTAAAAATCTCTGCCTTTTTTAAATAGAACCCATATGTTAAGGTTCTTTTTTTTTTTAAAAAAAAAGATGATTTAAATAACTGAGTCATAATTTGGAATTAATCTGAAGTATATGATTTGATAACTCAAGATACCACACACCAGTCATTTTCAGACAATACATTAAATATGAAAAGTAATTGTTCATTGGAATAATAAAATTAAAGACTGGTTTTCTAATCGTGTCTTTTTTGGCTGTGCAGAAACTGTCTGCTTTGAGTTCCAGTCTTGCCAGGGTGGTTTCCACTGCAGAGGAGGAGGAGGCTCAGGTTGACCAGTTTCCTGTTGAAGGGGTAAGAAATCCATTGGTAAATGGTACATGATTCACTCTATTTTCTATCATAAATACTGATTTTGATTAAACGTCATCTTGTAGAGTTGTGAAACATTTTCTCAAGACTAAAAGTGTTCTCCTTTTAATTCTTTTTTTCAGGAGGACATGGAAAATATGGAGGCTAGAGAAAAAGAGCAGAAACAGCTGGAGGCACAGAAAAAGCTTTTTGAGGGCCTCAAGTTCTTCCTGAACAGAGAAGCACCCAGAGAGTCACTGGCTTTTGTCATCAGGTGAGATGGAGCTGCTGTAGAAAGCTGGACATTTTTATAGGAAAGCATTGACATAACGCTCAGATGTGTTTCCATTTCTTTCCAGATGTTTTGGTGGCGAGGTGTCTTGGGACAAGTCTGTTTGCATTGGTAGTACATACGAGATGACAGATGAAACCATCACACATCACATTGTTGACAGACCCACTATTGACAAACAATACATTAATAGGTAAAAGGCTGTTATGCTTAATCATTAAGATCTTATGCCTCTATTAGATGAGTAGAATGCTTCTATTTTTATACCAATTAGCATTTTTGATTACAAGAACTCTTGTTAAATGTGTTCCTCTTTCCTGATACGTTATCATACTCTATACACTGCCTCATTTTAGAGTCATATTTCTGCTTTGCTTGCTTCATTCTTTTTTCTTCATCTTGCTCTGCAGTTTTGTTTTCAGAAAGTTTTGATTTTACAGAAAGCCTGACTATAATTGCCCTGTTGTTGCCACGCTTAGTGTCAGATTGAAATGTGAACACGGTGTGCTGATAAAAGGCACAATCAATTTGGTGTCATAAATTTCTTATTGTATCTTTTTTTGAAACTTTGAACAAAGGGAACAAAGATTTGTTATACAATAATAAGAAATATGCACATTATTTCACGTTAAACCAAGGGCATGTACAGCTTAACCAACAAGCGTCGAAAGATATTTCTAGTTTTCAAAACCTTTTAACACTATGCACTCTTTATTTTAGGTACTACATCCAGCCCCAGTGGGTGTATGATTGTGTCAATGCCAAAGTCCTTCTGCCTGTAGAGGACTACTTCATGGGAGTGACTCTGCCTCCTCACCTTTCTCCATTTGTGGAGGAGAAGGATGGGGACTATGTTCCCCCCGAAAAACTAAAGATTATGGCTTTGCAACGAGGAGAAAAACCTGGTATGTTTTCATTGAATGGCAGTGATACAGACCAAGACGTGGGTGTAGTACCACAAAAGTGTTTTAGGTTCATGCAGTCTTTTTTAATACAGAGGCCATAGCCACATCAGTGTCAATGCAGCTACGTTTTATTCCATCTTAGCACAATCACAAGAGGATGGGGAGGAGGAGGAGGAGGAGGAAGAAGATCAGTCTGAGGAGGAGGATGAAGAAGAGGAAGAAGATGATGATGAAGAAGAAGAGGCTGAGAAGAATCTCAAGAAGATGGAAAAACAAAAATCTCAGGGCAAGGTGAGAGACTTTCAGACCACTTTCTTTGCCCTCTGTGACATTTTCCTCGTCTGGCAAACAGAAAATCTCATCAGCAAGTTTCTGCTCGTTTTTAGTCTCCGCATGTCAAAGTGACACCTGGGAAAGTGAAGGTCGTGGACTCAGCAGTCTTGGAGCAAGAGGAAAAAGCTGAGGAGAAACGACTTGCCATCATGATGATGAAGAAAAAAGAGAAGTACCTCTACAACAAGATCATGTTTGGAAAGAAGAGGAAGATACGAGAGGTATGTTCCCGTTTATTGATTGAATATTTATTCAAGTGTGTTTATGCAGTCTTATATGCAAATATTTAACAATTTTAACTTTGGATCCTTTATTTTCATTATCAGACATCTTATCTGGGTCTGACAATGTTTAACACTATCATTTAACTGTTATGCATGGAGTACATTGAATCCCACCAGAGTTCATTGGCCTGAAATACCTGAACTGCATTCATTCCCCTCCTACAGGCTAACAAGTTGGCTGCAAAGAGGAAAGCCCACGATGATGCTGAAAAATTAAAGAAAAAGGCCAGGAAATAACCAACTGTTGATGCGTTTGTGAGACTGACGTTATGTATTTTATGAAGAGTGCATCCCAGGTCGATGTGACCTGAAACGTGCATTGGTGTGCTTTGATAGTGCACCA
The DNA here is from genome assembly GCA_013358685.1 of Antennarius maculatus. Taxonomy (NCBI): domain Eukaryota; kingdom Metazoa; phylum Chordata; class Actinopteri; order Lophiiformes; family Antennariidae; genus Antennarius; species Antennarius maculatus. Next base: position 21,449,010 of record CM023608.1, read on the forward strand.
TGACTTGAATGCACAGTGAACATCAGGAGGTTGTGGAACGCGCTAACTGTCTAATCATTAATGTATAAATGGTGATGTTTTTATGTTCTACATTACATTAAATATTTCCTCATATATAAAGTTCTGTACTTGAAATGATCTGTTCTTAAATGAAAACAGCATATTCAACAAGTCAGTTAATTATTATGACTGGGTCTTGGTGGGAGCAATAGGTGATAATGACGAAGAAGCAAAGTCCCTTCCGCCCTCCTTTAAGATGCTGTTGTGACCCAGTCATGCCCTCCTCTCAATCTCCTCATTCAGTTGGTCACCCCCCCCCCCGTCACTCTGAACTGCATTCCATTCATACCCAACCCAGTCCGGGTCACAGCCTGGCACTCTGGGTGCTTGCTGTCAAAGGCACACCCGCCTCAACAAGAGCAGCAGTGTTGGTCCTGAAAATGATAAGTGGGATGAGCAGGACCAATGCAGACGTGTGTGTGTGTGTGTGTGTGTGTGTGTGTGTGTGTGTGTGTGTGTGTGTGGAGAGGGAGACGGAGCGCGCACTTACTGTCTTGGAAGAAATGTTATGACCACATATTGCTGCATCCTGTTCAGCAGAACTAAATGGACTCTCATTCGTTCCTTTCTCAATGGAATTGTGTGCTGTGTGTTGCACATGGGATTGTATTGACAATGGGAGGTTCAGATAATTGAAATTCCCCATAGTTAAAATTTTAAATACATTATTTTCCGCACTATAACGCGCACCTAAAAGCCTTTAATTAAAAAGTTTCCGGATAGACCATTCATTAAAGGTGTGCATTATAGTGCAGAAAATACTTCAAATGCAAACATTGCAGAAAAAGTTCAATATTTAGAATTTACATAGGGTTTTGTGCATATGAAAGCCATTATCACAAGACAATCCAAACCTCAGGCTGCATAGTTTGTTTAGGTAATTATTATGTGCTTAAGCTTTACGTATTAATGTGATTGTTTGGATACAAATGTGCAGTCAACATTTCAAACAATAAAGACAGCAGTCTTCATTTGAATGGTACAACAAGAGTCTTTGTGCTCTGGCTTTCTGCGTTTGTTCTTTTTATTCTGTTTATACCCCTCCTATCAGTTTGCATCTCATACTCCAGTGTCTGCCATCAATAGCCCTCTGTATGCACACAGAGTACAGACTATGCAGCCTCCCCCCCTTTTTAAAATTCTCCTCGTTGTTTGTCCCCAAGTAGATCCCCTGACGTCACAGGTTGGTAAATGAACCTCCCTGCAGTGCTTTTTTCATTTTAGGGATTGATGAGGGGTGGGGGGTGGCAACAGGTAGCTGGAGGCATCAGGTGTGCCTGCTTAGAGAAAGGAGAAGAGGAGCGGCAACCATATGAATGAGCTCTAGCAGGGGACATGTGATAAGGGGAGCACAGGACTGTGCTGGGTCTGGAGAGCTGCATGAGCATGTTGAGATCAGACAGCGAGGAGGTCCACTTGTGTTAGTCATCAGAAACTGGAGGAACAGGAAGAAAACGATGCACTTGGATAAGAAATGCGTTCATTAATTTCTGATTGGATTCATGTGTTCTGGTAAGAGATTCTGGGAAGTTTTATGAGTCAAACTTTTATTTTGATTGCTCTTAAAATGTGTATTTGGATTTGATGCTCAGCTCAAACTCAGGATTAAGGTTGTCAGGCTTTACTGTCGATACACAAAGCTTAAAAGGTGAAATAGTATTTCAGGAAAACGGAAGAAGTTGTAATTCTCTACATTTCACAAGAGGAGGGAAAACTAATGCAAACAATTTTTTTAGCTATCCTAAAAAATAACATAGCCTCTATTTATCAAGTAGAAACCCAAGTTTGTGAGCAACTGTAGAAACAGAAATGTAGAATTTCCCCCACATTCCCTGCACAAATGTCCCCCAACATTGTGACTTTCCAAGAGAACTCCCACTTATCCCCTGATAAGCCCATTCATCAAGTCCAGACAAAGAGCAGAAGTGGCGCTTTTAGGCTGTGTTTAGAGAGCAATGTTTGCATAATGCTCTGTTAATACTGAACCTAAAATGAAAGCACAGGTCGCAGCAGTAACTCAAGCCAACATGATGTCACTAGCTGTAATGCAAGGCAGGACAAAATTCAAAAATGAATAATAAATGAAACACTGGACACCAAATAGAGATACTCATACTTAAGACTGAGCTGGGATTTTCAGAAGGCTATCACGGGTACAATTCATCATACATTCAATAAAACTCTCGTGTTCACAAACACATTCATGGGAAAATGTAGTGTAACCTAAGTTATCCGTAGTAGGAAATAAAAGCCATTTCCATAAACAGGGAGAAAAAAATGAAGCACACTGGTTATTACTACCCTTCCACCTGTAGGTGCAAACTTTGCTTTCAAACAAGACTAATAATTTTCCTAGTCAGAATGCTTATTTGCATCTTGGAAGTCATAGCGTAGTACACAGTTCACTGATCCATTGCTGATGCCCAGATGATGAACCTCTGTTTTCAGACATGGCACTAAACCACAGCTTAAAGGCACTTTTCCTGTAATTTTATTTCATGTTGCTGACATGGGTGATGTATCTTTCAGGAAATATTGTACAGTATTATAAATGCTCTAACATATTTGACTGATGAAGCTATGTTAATATTTTGCATAAAACCTGATGGTTGATTGAACAGATCCCAATCTTATTGACTTGAAAAATGGCTGCATCGAGTCAACTGTCATGTCTACAGTAGTTCTGAGCTTCTCAGACTTTTTATTCTATAAAAAAATTTAGATTCCATGGGAGTGAAAGAAGATATATTAAATTGAATTCTTTTTAAATCAGTCCACAAAAGTCTGCAAACCTGAACAACAAATAGAAAACAAAAAAAGTGTATTATTATTATTTACTAATATTATTATGTTAAAAGTTTATCATTATAAACTTTTAATAAAATTGAGCTTTAAATAGAGCAAGTTAGTTAAAAAATGTTAAAGATGCAGATCACTCACTCCAAGCAGGTAAAGTTCAGCAAACTTTCACTGAAATTTGATTTTCAGACAGATTTTGGCATTAAAAATTTAAATTAAATACTCAGAAACCCAAAGATAGTATATTTCATTGCAATGAAAGCATCAAACAACATTGACAACATGCTTATGCTGCACATCTCCATTGGGGTCACACTTGATCACATAATGCTTTAAATTCGAGTGACACTTTGGATCTTGTGTTGCTGAGTCAGCAGGTGGGTCATCTTACTTGTAGACAGAGATGCAATATCACTTTCCACGATAATAAAATATTTATTTCATGGAGCGACTGCCATTTCAGGTTACAAGTTTTTTTACTTTGCAGCTGGACATATAATTTTAGCTAGAATCTGTGCTTAAAATCTCAATGAAGGGTACTGGAATTGCACTTGATGACAGAGCAGGACAAGAAATTATAGTTTTTGTACCTACCATTAGTGAGTAACTCGTTTTGCCCATAACCAACTAGAAGACATGCAAACAGAACTATGAACTCTTTCCTCTCTGTCAGAGTGTTAATTTTGAAACACTGGACAATAAAATTCAGACAATTATGTTCCAAAGATTTTGACTGCAGAAGAGTGGCAGAGTAAAAATATGGCAAAAGTAAGTATGACAAAAACATGATGCAGGCAAATACAGAACACCTATAACAAATACTACAATTTGGTAAAACTTGGAAACAGTTTGAATAATAATACCTACCAACTGATGTGTTGTTATTTTTATTTCATAATATAGCAAAAAGTGAAACAAAAAATACTGTTAATAGTAAACTGTATATGTATAGCACTCTTCTTTAAAATGTATTCCAATGAGCTTTACAACAACAACAAAAATTAAGTGATTTTGTTTCTGTTTTAAAGAAAAAATGCCAACCAGAGTTTATTGGTTTTGGATCCTTCAGCATTTAGATGTTTTTACTCCAGAAGAAATATTGACACAGTCTTTGATTCATCTCCAAGAAATGATCTGAGTAAATTGAGAAAGCCTCTCTCCAAATAGAAGAGAACACACCTGCATTAGTCTTGTTCATGTTTCTGTCTTGAGAATAACAATAGATGTGCTCGCAATGATGGGGATGATGAAGACGATGTTTTTTTTTTCAAAGGTTTGACTCTGTTGGACCATGACTGGCAAGCAAGGGAGGCAGTGGAGGTCAATATGCAAAGGCCTGATCCTGGGTACCCTCCTGACCAGCTGCATGATCCTGCTTTACTGCCTCTCCACTCCACAGATCCAGTTCAGTCCACCTGAGTAAGGCTTATTGGTGCACAATAAGAAGAACAGCATGTAAAATCTACTGTATTTAAAATTTCTTTAACAATGAATTAACACTACTTTAGAGGTAACATTGGTTGATATTTGTAGTAGATGTTGTATGATCACAATAGTTATACCCCTGACTCTCCTGTTTCTTCTCTGCTTGTGCGCTGCCACTACATGCTGAACCATTTTGAGTCCATCTTCTCAAATATCCTTCCTTTCTCAGTTACATGTGAGATTAAACTGAAAGTAAATTAAATCATCATTATGAACAAATTAATTTCTTGATTTTTTTCTACCTAGGGTTCCAGTGCCTTACTCATGTGCCCATCGTCCAGCCCAGGGTCACTCCCAATCATCCATAAACAGTTCACATCCATCCAAGGGCCAGACCTGTACCCCTAAAGTGGACATCATGTTCATGAAGACCCACAAAACAGCCAGCAGCACCTTCCTCAACATCCTCTTCCGCTTTGGAGAGAAGCACCAGCTCAAATTTGCCTTCCCAGACAGCAGAAATGATTTCTTTTATCCAGCTTCTTTCCAGCGCTCCCAGGTTAAAGACTACAGACCAGGGATGTGCTTTAATGTCATCTGTAATCACATGCGCTTCAATGCACCGGAGGTGGCCAAGCTTCTACCCACAGACACATCTTACATCACTATTCTGCGAGACCCTGCAGAGCTTTTTGAATCATCCTTCCACTACTTTGGCCGGCTGGTGCCCTTTACCTGGAAGATTCCAGGTGATGACAAAATGACTGAGTTTCTGCGTGAGCCTCATTTATACTTTGATCCAGACGGATTCAACTCTTTCTACCTCAAGAATCTGCTGTTCTTCGACTTTGGATGGGACAACACTCTGGCGCTAGATGATCCGCGGGTCGATGAAGGAATCAAATTCATCACTGAGCGTTTCCAGCTGGTAATGTTAGTGGAATACTTTGAGGAGTCACTCATCCTGCTAAAACATGCCCTCTGCTGGAAGATGAATGACTTGCTCTTCTTCAAGCTCAACGCCCGCAAGGGATCCACTGTGTCAAAACTGACACCCGAACTGAGGGCCAGGGCTCTTGAGTGGAACGCTATAGACTGGAAGCTCTACAAGCATTTCAACCAAACGTTCTGGATGAAAGTCGACGCATACGGACGTCAGCGGATGGCTGAGGATGTTGCAGAGCTCAGGAGAAAGAACGCAGAAATGGCGTCTATCTGCATTGAGGGGGGTCATGCTGTTGAAGCTGGCAGCATCCAAGAGGTGGATATGCAGCCCTGGCAACCCATTGGAGAGAAATCCATCATGGGCTACAACATGAAGAAGAACGTGGACAAGGCACACCAGAAGTTGTGCCGTAAGATGTTGATGCCAGAGATTCAGTACCTAACAGAACTTGGGGTGAACCTGTGGATCACCAAGTTGTGGGGTCACATCCGAGATATCATTAACTGGTAATTGGGTGCGGGAACAAGAGGGGCCAATTAAACGCAGAGAGATTTTTGTTTATGGTGGAGGAATCCAAAAGTGTTGCAGATTTCATAACACTGTATCTGATGGGTGCTTGCGAAACAAAACACAGACCTCAAAATCTACAGAACAGTTTACAACCTACAGATGAGCATTGTTCTCTACTGTTGTTAGACAAGAATGTTGAAGGGAGTTAAAGGTGAAAATGAGTGAACACAGAAGTTTAGCACTAATTTATAAGCCCTTTATAAACACAAAAATGTTTCCATCTCAGACAACGATGTATTTAGTTTATGAAATTTAGCGTCTTTAAGATTTCAGAAAAAGATAAGCAAATACAAACATTTCTACACCCCACTTCCAAAAAGGCAGGGAAGCAACATGCAACACAAAACAGAAAGAGATAAATACTCTCTTTACTGGAAACATGCAATATGTGATGTGGATAGAGCATAAAGTCTGTCACAGGTGAATGTGAGAAAATTGTCAGAAAAGTGCCTTTGTTCAAATGTGCCTAAAATGTAAAGATTAAAAAAAAAATTTGAGATGTACAACTTCAGGGCCACTTCCCCATTACATATGGACTTATAGATATCATACAGGATGGACAGACAAGGGTAACATGCAGTAAATTTATAAAGGTAATACATAATGCAATCATCAAGAAAAATAATATGCTTTCACTTTTTTTGTCACATATGATAGTCTGAAATATATGTTGAGTTTTCTCTTTTATGATCCGATACATGTTCTCTGCTCCTTGGTGCTTTTCCTTTATAGTTAGTTCTGTTCTTGGCCGCAATGTTAATCCTAATCATATTTTCTCTTACCCAGCACTTTGACAGCATCATTGATGATGTAGTGTAGATTTTTTTGCATAGTCAGCCAAAAGTAAATATCTTTGTTAGCCAAGTTAGAAAGAGCCTGTGTAGAAGGGCACTATGACAATAACTGACGGTGTTAAACACCACTTATTTGTGTTTGCACAGCCGTGTTTATCTTATCCTGGATAAATAAACTGAATTAAATTGAGATACAATATGCATTTCATATTAATACACTTTCCACCTCATTTATTTCTTAATCTTTTGCACATTCACCTAGATATTTATCGATTTAGTATTTCTATTCACCTTTGTTAATAATGTTTAAATATGTAATTGATTAAATTACTAATTCATTTATTTATTACTTGTAATTTACTGTTTTTGTCCATCAAGCATGCCCCCATTTTCACTGGAAATGTATGATAATCTTGAAAATGAAGTTACAAGTGCACGTAACTGTACATGTATTGAATGTTCTGTCCGATTCATAAAATTGACAACTTTATCTGTCTCACTGTGTGATCACTAATACAGTACATAGCAAGGCTTTTTTTGGTTTATGCATACGCATGAATGAATGCATCATATTGGAATAAGCTGAAAAATTTTTAGGTGTGGACCAAAACAAACCACCCATTCTCAAGGAAAGCAATGCTAGCAGGAGCTATGCAGAATTAACAAGTGTATTACCCTGTTAAAAAAAATATTTTGTTAACACACAAACACACACGCACACACACACACACACACACACACACACACACACACACACACACACACACACACACACACACACACACACACACACACACACACACACACACACACACACACAATCCATGACTTCAGTGCACTGAGCTACTTCTGCCCAGATGAGTATTCCTTGTAATAACAATAAATGTCACAACAGTTAAACACAGCTACAGGTATATACCGTATTTGTATATTGCATTAATGACTGATAGTTTAGTAAATTAAATTATTATGGATCAATTAAAAAAAAATAGTGCTTCATTCTTTGGCACATATACTACGCTCCCACTACATTAAATAAAAAAAAATCTCTTAAATAATAATAATAAAAAACTGTTTCCTGAATATGTTCCGTTAACCAACTTCACTTTCAAAAAATAAAGGGTTCTTCCTTGTTACATTCGTTCCCCTTCTACTAAATTTTATAACAATCTGTGCAGTAGTTTTTCTGTAAAATGTGAAAAATATTATATATCATTATGTCAGAGGGGCAAAGTGATGAAATGTATGGTAGTAACTTCATAGATTTGTTGTTTCTGGTTTTACTGTGAATTAATTCAAGATAATCGTTAAATCGTTTCCCCACTCTCCATTGGGGAGAGTGGGGAAAAGAGGTGAAGAAACGTGTACAGGCAGGATGGAATGGGTGGAGAAAAGAGTCAGGTGTGATGTGTGATAGAAGAGTTTCAGCTAAAATGAAACGAAAGGTGTACAAAACTGTGGTGAGACCAGCGATGTTGTTCGGTCTAGAGACAGTGTCACTGAGGAAAAGACAGGAGGCAGAGCTGGAGGTAGCAGAGATGAAGATGCTGAGGTTCTCTTTGGGAGTGACCAGGAAGGATAGGATCAGGAATGAGTACATCAGAGGGACAGCACATGTTAGAGGTTTTGGATATAAAGTCAGAGAGGCCAGACTGAGATGGTTTGGACATGTCCAGAGGAGAGATAGTGAATATATTGGTAGAAGGATGCTGAGTTTTGAACTGCCAGGCAGGAGGCCTAGAGGAAGACCAAAGAGGAGGTTTATGGATGTAGTGAAAGAGGACATGAAGGTAGTTGGTGTGAGAGAAGAGGATGCAAAGGACAGGGTTAGATGGAGGCAACTGATTCACTGTGGTGACCCCTGAAGGGACAAGCCGAAAGGAAAAGAAGAAGAATTCAAGATAATCGTTAAAAGCAAATAAGGAGCAAAACAATGTTTGTTTTTTATTTTCATACGTGGAAAAACTACCCAAAATGTGTGAGTAATCCCAGTGGTTTTATAATCTCTCAATACTTGAGAAAGTTTTTTTTTCTGTACAGGAAGTGGAGTCTCGCGCTCGGGGGCGTGGCGTGGGTAGCTTCCTGGGATCTTTAATGACAGAACTCTTGTTTCGCTTCTTAAAAAAAGGGTATTTTTGTGGTTAATTACTGTCTGTCAGCTCATTTAGTCAATAAATATATTAACTGAAGCATTGTAACGGAAAAACGTACATAATTTGAGTATCTAATCGTGTACTTTTTGCTGTAATTGTTAGCTGTTTTTGTTTTGTTTCGCAAGTTAGCATCGCTACAAAGCTAGCTTGCTAACATGGACAAGCTATGAGGCTATCGTTACTTGGTAGCATCGTTAGTAGCTAAGCGTTAGTTAGAAGACCAGAATCCTCTATCGTAAATAAAAGAACTTTATGTAAACAGGTAATTCCAGTGTTAGTGTCAATCTGGAGGACTGGATTTCAAGATGGAGTTAACAGCGGACGTCCCTACAGATGAGTGGCCCTGAGAGATGATTCAGCTGGACGAGTTAGCAACAATGTCCTGTAAATCAACCAAAGTGGCCCCGAGTGTTGATTTCGACCACAGTTGCTCCGACAGCGTGGAATATCTGACACTCAACTTTGGTCCTTTTGAGACTGTTCACCGCTGGAGGAGACTTCCTCCGTGTGATGAGTTCGTTGGTGCAAGGTAACATGTCAGCTGATGAACAGAGTTAGGTGCGGTTGTGTCCGACTGACTCCGACTACATCTGCGTGTTTGCTGTCTGGAATTAATGTTAAGCTTGAATTGCTCCGTTTAGGCGCAGCAAACACACCGTTGTGGCATACAGGGATGCCATTTACGTGTTTGGGGGAGACAATGGGTGAGTAGCACACTGGCAAATTCCTTCTCTTCCTTGTTTGCCTCCGTATCTCATGCCGTTATATGTCTACTGATAGGAAGAACATGCTGAATGACTTGCTTCGCTTTGATGTGAAGGACTGCTCATGGTGTCGGTAAGATTACAACAAATATATTAATAAAAAAATACAAGAAATATTTATGTAAATGATTTATTGTTTAGTGTGTGTGTGTGTGTGTGTGTGTGTGTGTGTGTGTGTGTGTGTGTGTGTGTACATCATTACAGAGCATTCACCACTGGAACTCCACCTGCTCCCAGATATCACCATTCAGCTGTTGTCTATGGAAGCAGCATGTTTGTTTTTGGTAATTTTGTCGAGCTTATGTTCTTTAAAGATATGTGTAATTTTTCTTCATATTTTAAACTAAGCTGATGTTGATCATACAATTCATGACTTCATGTTTTCCAGGGGGATACACTGGTGACATCTACTCTAACTCAAACTTGAAAAACAAAAATGATCTTTTTGAGTACAAGTTTGCAACAGGGCAGTGGACTGAATGGAAAGTAGAGGGGAGGTAATTTATAAACCTGTCTGTGGCACAAGTGTTTTTTGGGTTTTTTTTACAAGCAATTTTGGTGTTGACTTACAATTTTTTAAAATGAAAACATAACATTAAGTTTGTTTTTTACCATTCAGATAAACTTCATAGATATTAACTTACATTTAAACCAATCCAAATTATTTTTGATTCAATATAAATTAATATGTTGCATTTGTCTCTTTGTCAGCTTGCCAGTGGCTAGATCTGCACATGGTGCTACTGTCTATAGTGACAAACTATGGATATTTGCTGGTTATGATGGAAATGCTAGGTATGTTTGATTTTTAAAATATATTTTCTTTCAATGAATGAAATCTTTGTATACAACATTAATAGCTACTTTCCTCATTTGTAGGTTGAATGACATGTGGACCATCAGTCTGCAAGATCGAGAACATGCATGCTGGGAGGAGGCTAGTTTGTTCAATTTCATCATACTATATGACCAGAAGAGCAATGAGAATAGAACAGACTCCAGCAATGTCTTTTATGTGCTAACATTTTTTTCTCTTTTTGTCCATCAGATCGATCAGAGTGGTGAGATTCCTCCATCTTGCTGCAACTTCCCTGTAGCTGTGTGCAGAGACAAGATGTTTGTGTTTTCTGGTCAAAGTGGAGCCAAGATCACCAACAATCTCTTCCAATTTGAATTCCAAGGTCACATGTGAGTCCTACCTTTGCTTGGGCCGAAGACTCATGTCACCAATCCTGTAGTTGTCAGCATTGCATGGGAATAGTCATTATTTTATTTTCTCAGGTGGACACGCATTCCTACTGAACACTTGTTGCGGGGCTCACCTCCACCTCCGCAGAGACGGTATGGTCACACTATGGTGGCCTTTGATCGCCATTTGTATGTATTTGGAGGTGCTGCTGATAACACACTCCCAAATGAACTACATTGCTATGATGTAGACTCTCAGACCTGGGAGGTGATCCACCCCAGTATGGACAGTGAGGTATGAAACTAATAGACTTGAACAGAACTGTGTCATTAAAATTAGGAAGTGGTTTAATCATGTAAGTGTACTTTTTTTTAAAAAATATACGATATAACCGTGTTCAAAGGCTGTATTTCTCTATCTCCCTCTGCTCAGATGCCCAGTGGGAGACTCTTTCATGCTGCTGCTGTGATTCAAGATGCAATGTACATCTTTGGTGGAACTGTGGACAACAATGTCCGCAGTGGAGAAATGTATAGGTTCCAGGTTGGTATTAAACACATTTGTGTAGTAGTTTTAATAATTATGTTCTATTTAACTACCATAAATTAATCTGATTATATCAAATGTTAGATGCGTAATAATGTAATTTTCCCCTCAGTTCTCCTGCTACCCAAAGTGTACTCTGCATGAGGACTATGGCAAACTGTGGGAGAATCGTCAGTTCTGTGATGTGGAGTTTGTTCTGGGTGAGGTGGGTTTTCATGGTCGGTATGTAATACTAGGGAGCTGAGTGAAAAAAAAAAACTGATGGAAAATAAATTTGACATTATCAAACTCATGTAATTTTCTGGTCTGACTCTTGTGCTGTGTTGCTTACAGAGGGAGGAGAGAGTTTTGGGCCATATTGCCATTGTGACGGCAAGATGTCAGTGGCTGCGAAAAAAAATTCTGCAAGCTTCGGATAGACAGCGTCAGGTTAGAGCACAAACATTCTTTAATTCCACTGGGCAAAGGAATATGTATACAGTTGAAACCAAAATCAAGCCTTTATACTTAATTGCGCAAAATTGTCGTGCTCCGTGGATGATGCACAGATGTTCACATACAAATTAAGTTGATCGTAAAATTCCTAAATGATCTTGACTCTCACAGTATTGGTCAGGTCAGTGCCACAGAGGATACTGAATGTTGAATGTAATCTGTGTGCAGAAGACTAAACAGGAGAGCAGTGAGGAAAGTGATGAAGGGGCAGCTGGAGGCCCGAAGGAAAGCCCACCGGGCAGCAGGCCATCAGGCAGACAGCCAATGCTGGAGGTGTTCATCAGGGAAGCTGAGGCCCAGCCGTTCGAAGTTTTAATGCAGTTCCTCTACACAGACAAAATCCAGTACCCACGCAGAGGTACCTTCTCCTCACTTTTAAGATTGTAACTGCAGAAATTCCAAATAAGGGGGAATGAAAAGGGCTAACTATTTCTTTTCTTGTCTGAAGGTCATGTCCAGGATGTTCTTCTAATCATGGATGTTTACAAACTGGCCCTTAGTTTTAAGCTTTCCCGCCTGGAGCAGCTGTGTGTACAGTACATCGAGGCGTCTGTGGACCTACAGAACGTTCTCAGTGTTTGTGAAAATGCCAACAAGCTCCAACTGGACCAGCTCAAGGTAGCTCTGCATAACTGGGAGACAAATTTAACCCCATTGTCAACTCTAGTTTTTACTGCCCTCCAGTGGTTTAAATTAGTTAATTTTCATGAGATTAAAATTTTGTATTACTGTACGTTAAGAGAGGTGTTTGGAAGAAAAGAAATAATCAGTTATCCTCACATTCATACTAAAAAATAATTTCTTCTTCTAGGAACATTGCCTTAATTTTGTAGTGAAGGAGTCACACTTCAACCAGGTCATAATGACAAAGGAGTTTGAACGTCTTTCTACTCCGTTAATTGTGGAGATAGTGCGACGGAAGCAGCAGCCTCCACCTAGGTTGTATTCAGACCAGCCTGTGGACATTGGGACCTCCCTGGTCCAGGACATGAAGGCCTACCTGGAGGGAAGTGGCCTGGAGTTCTGCGACATTATCCTGTTGTTAGATGGACACCCGCGACCTGCTCATAAAGCTATACTGGCAGCCCGATCCAGGTAGAGACACAACGGCAGGTTTATGATGTGGTTTTTTACATTTGAAAGAAAGCTATGATCCTTTATATTTTGCTAGCCTATGTCCAAAAGGCACAGAAACGCATGCATCCTACTGGCCCAGGTTTATGTTTTAATGAGATAATATTAAGACATTTTTAGAAATGTAGAATTTTGTTAGTCCTTTGCTCTCATTTGTGTTGTGATTCCAAAAACCAGTGACCACAGAACCTTTTGCATCATTTGATAATTTACGAACCTATTAAAGTGATGACTGAATTCTTATTGTGACACTGTGACTGGGATATGTTTGTTACGTGTTGACATTTCCATTTTTACTCCCCAGTTACTTTGAGGCTATGTTTCGTTCCTTCATGCCCGAGGACGGTCAGGTTAACATTTCCATTGGTGAGATGGTTCCAAGCAAACAAGCCTTTGAGTCCATGCTGCGTTACATTTACTATGGTGACGTCAACATGCCTCCAGAAGATTCTCTGTATCCTTCTTGAATTGAGAGTTTTACAGCCAGATGAAAAGTCTTTCTGAGGCCACTAGAATGACAGCTACTGGTTAGAAGTGTGATAAGCTGAGAGACTCGTCAGTCGAAACAAAATCAAAACGTTTATCTGTTGTAGCTTTTACTTCTTCAGTTCTCTAAAATCCTTTGATTTTCTATTTCTTAAGGAACTTTGTCAATTTAATCTCAAAATCAGATTTCAGCTCAAATTTACTCAGATACTAACACCATAGTTGACTTGTATGCAGTTGAAAAGAATAGAATTACTGTATACTTTATTAATTCCCGTACGGAAATTGTCAGCACACTCTAGCAGACACTGTTAGTTTTAATCATTTAATCACTTGCGCGCATATATATATATATATATATATATATATATATATATATATATATATATATATATATATATATATATATATATATATATATATATATATATATATATATATATATATATATATATATGTGCTGTATACTGTATAGTGTGTACTGGCCCGTAGCACAGACACACAAGGGGCCTGTGGGCAGACAGTGGGGGTTGGGGGTAGAGTGCTCGGGAGTTGTGCTGCGATCATTGGACGACCAGCTCTACCGACTGAGCTACTACAGCCCCAATAATGAAGAAATAATCATTTGGTGTGTCAGGGATTTAAATATCTCCTGCTTGTGGAAACTCAAAGTAAAGAAAAAAGTCATGAGGTGAAGTTTTAAGTTCTGGCATCATGTTAGCCTCCATGTATTAATGGTTCTGAGTTATAAGTGGAGCTCCATGCTAATGCAGCACCTGGTGGCCGCTGCAGGAACTGCATCCTAATGAACTGCTGTGCATTACTTTTCAATGGTTATGCCTTGATACCAGAATTTAAAACTTCTATATAGTTTTGATACTTAAGATAAAAAGAATTATTTTTCATTTTTAATTGTATTCAAAATGTATCAGCATGGACAGTTAAAATGTACTACTGACTAGTTGGGCAAAAAAACACAGGAAACCCCAAATTACCAGATTTCTCGATGGAATGGACCACATCGAGAGTGAAGGTTTTTGTGTTACTTCCTTGACCCCCTGATAAACAGCTACCTATTCGCTGCACCATATTATTATGGGTTTTCCAACAACAGGCTGCAGGCTTACTGCAAGCAGAATCTTGAGATGAACGTCACTGTGGAGAATGTTCTACAGGTCAGTAGTTATGTTTTTCCGGGTAGATGAACAAATTCAGTGCTTCCTATACTTACACTGTTTTTTTTTCTTTCTATTTTTTGTTGAGCTACATGATTCATTAAGTCATTCACTACCACTTTCACTTTTCTCCACTTCCAGATTCTGGAGGCGGCTGATAAGACACAGGCTTTGGACATGAAGAGGCACTGCCTGCACATTATTGTCCACCAGTTCATTAAGGTGGGTGGGCTTGTGTCCGCAGCCCTGGGGTTTTGCTGCCCACTCACTGCAGCTGAGATAACCCTGTAGGCCAATCGTCTTTGCAGGAGACAGCCACCTTTGGCCTCCTGGTTGATAGCCTGCCATCTTTTGCGTAAAGAGGAGATTGTTTACAGCACGACCGGCTGTATAAGCACCTCATCGTGTAATGTTGGGGGTCAAAGTGCCACACTGATTATTCCTTGTCTTTCAAACGCACAGTGGAGCACTCAATTCTCACCCTCCCTCACTGGTGTTTCAGAGTTTCTGTTAAGCTTCTTTTTGTTTATCTTTATTTTGCATGCATGCGCAATCAAGTGCAGCTTGTCTAGTCTTCATTTTTCTCTGTTTTCAATTTTTTTTTCTCCCCCTCCCAAAGGTATCCAAGCTTCCCAACCTGCGGTCTCTCAGCCAGCTGCTGCTTTTGGACATCATCGAGTCTCTAGCTTCACACATATCAGACAAACAGCGTGCTGAGATGGGCGCTGACATTTAGGATGGTGGCAAGATGGAGGTTCTTTCCTCCTCTCTGGAGCCATTCATCACTGCTCCACCTACTTCCAGTCATTCCCTCGTCCTTAACACGCAAACTTTCATTTCTGCATGTGCAGACCCCTTTTATGAATGCGTTATCAAATTATTCTCATTTCTGAATCTGAATGAGGAATGAAATCTGTAAGGAAATGTGATTCTTGGTCACAATGGGTACTCTAAAAAATCCACTTGATGTTCAGTGTGTCATTTATATATTTTGATTACCCAGAAGAAAAAGTCTAAGGTTTTATTTTGCACAGTATTGCTGCTGCATTTGAAATCGATATGCAGTTGAATATAGTTGATGCTAATGAAATGGAGGAAATGTGTTGTCTTTAGCTGTCTTGTTTGAACGTACCTGTTTATACACAAAGTATACAATATAAAATGGATTATTCATCTAAGTCTGTGTACTTCATTTGTGCGTCTGGATTGATATGTAAGGAATCAAAATCATTATTTGAAAATAATGTCTCTGTTCTGAAGTTATTGTTATTTTCATTGGGACACGTCTTTGTTGACACCTCCTACCTTTACTAACAGACATCCGCTCTGCGTCAGTACAATAAAGTGTATTAGTGATATCTATGCTGTTATTAGAAAATTACACTGTTTCATGTATTTAAGCCTTAATAAATGTTAAAAGAAAATATTCATGCTGATGTCTTTGTACTGTTTTAATTGATATGACATTTTTGGAACATTTTTTAAGGTTGGACAAAAAAACACATTAAGTCAGTGTTGAGGCATTAGACTGAATTCTCTGTCAGGTAGTTGTACTGCTTGTCGGAGTCCTTTGGACTTCAAGCACATTTGCAGTGAACAAAAAGTTGCATTCATAGTCCAGACACTTGAGACGCATAGCGCACCAAAAGCTCGTCCTTCACTTTCATTAGAGCGTAAATGTCTGAAGTAGAACAAAGTTTCCAAAGTTTTTCAAGTCTTTATGATTGTATGAGACTGATTCTTAATAGTCAAACATAATCAAAACAGTAGCTCTTTATTTCTTACTCTTTTTGTGCGTACCCCATGTCCAAGTTGTTCATGTTTCATTCAATAAGTATACTCGTGTGCCCACAGCCCAGAATCCCAAAGGACATATTGGGTTTCATCTTAAAAAAGAGTTCATTATTCACCGCGATGATAATGAACGTTGAAACAAAACAATATGTCTGTTGTGCCACCATCCTGGATAATCTCCCACATCTCATGCATTTAATTAAGGTGGCTGAATGAGTGGGTTGGCCGGGTCGGTCCTTCTCCCTCAGTGGGTGGGACGGGCCGCAGAGACATTCTAGTTCTGAAACCTGTTGCGCGGATCTGCTGACTAGATCCAGGATTCACAGCACAGCAGCTGAAGATTATGTTTTTTTTAACAACCAAAATCATGCAAAGGACAGCGCTCTTTGTGATATTTGGGGGGTTGGTCACTTCTCTTTTCACCACCTTCCTTCCTTTCTGGAAAACAATGAACTCTGACTTAAACGAAGTGGAGAACTGGTTCTCTGGACTGTGGCACACCTGTCTCTATACTGAAGAGGTGGGAATTCAGTGCAAGGCCTACGAGTCTGTCATGGGACTACCAGTGGACCTGCAGATCTCCAGGATGCTCATGCTGGTGTCTATATGCATGGGGGGGCTGGCTCTGTTGGCCATCTTCCCAGGTCTGCAGGGGGTTGAGATGTGCGTGGGGCAGCCAGGCCTGAAGAGAAGGCTCCTCATCCTCGGCGGGGTGCTGTCCTGGGTGTCGGGACTTGCCACTCTGACTCCTGTCTCTATTGTAGCCTACACAACCGTGGTGGAATTCTGGGACCAAGGTTTTCCTGATGCTATGCCACGCTGGGAATATGGAGAAGCAATGTTTTCCGGTTGGTTTGGAGGTTTGGCTCTCATTATCGGAGGAACCCTCGTCTTTGTAGCTGTGTGCATGGGCGACTTTGACCAGAGGCCACCAAGTGTGCCAAATAGCCCACAATTGAAGCACAGGACAAAAAACTACCTGAAGACAGAGGTGTTATAGATTCCTTATGATCAAATGTGTCATATGCACATTTGAAACTACTTATGGAGCCATAATCATAGAATGTAGGAGAAATGTTGTGACTTCTGATGTATGCTTAGGCTTTATTTATGTGATATCATCAAAAATAAAATGTTATTATTGAAAGATGGAAACTACATGATTGTATTTCATCAATTCCAAGGTCAAATTCATCCTGAAAATGTATCAAAGTAATGTGAGATAATGAACAGTTGATGCATTTATTGTAAGTCTACAGAGGATAAATAGGACAGACAGACTGTGTTTCCCAAGAGATGTGAATCTAGTTCACATAAAACTTTCCTTAGGATAACAACAGAATTACTCTGTAAAAAAATAATGATTAAAAAATTACTTTGCGTGTTTTAATGAAAACAAATGGAATTAGTTTCATAGTAATATGATTTTTTTTAAAAAGTGACAAAAAATATCTAAATATGAAATTAAATTAAATTAAATCAACTTTATTAATCCCCCGAAGGGGTAATTATTTAAATTTTCAAGCCCCATGCAAGGGTCAGCCTTTTACATACAGGCACACAGGTCAATCTGAAATTCAGGAAAGTGTCCAATAGTAGAGCACAGTGTCCCTAAGCTCACTGCCAGAGTAGACTTGAATAGTTGCATTCCAGTACCGCAGCTCCTCTGTGTTAAATTTCACTCTGGGGAGGGACTTGGCACCACCAGCTCCTCTCAGTCCTCTGCTTTGGTGTGCTGCTGTACATTTGGAGAATTTTTTGTCTGTTTTTGATGTTGCAAAAAAAACATTAAATGATATAAAACAAAATTACATTTGTACTGTAGCAAAATTTATTTGGGTTAAACACACACATTTGCTTATTCAGCACTGATTAGATCCAAACTGTCACTTTGAATCCAGTCTAGCTGACATTCAAGCTGTGGAAAGCTAGGATTTGATACTTTGACTGATTCATTCACTTTGATTCTCGCTTTGGATGCAGCAGCTTTTTCTAGCCTCTGCGTTTAATTCAATGAAACAAAGTGATGTGAAAAGCAGGCCCTCCTCACCTCTGGACTGAGACCATACAGGTAAATTGTTGAACATGTGCATGAGCACACATAGAGAAAAACTCTAACGCAGTGACACCGAAGTTCATGTCAGCTGTCAACACGCTGTAAGAAAGCAGGGCAAATCTTATGAATCAAAACCTTTAATTTTCACACAAATTTTCAATTGTTCATATATTTTTATTCGGATCATCCTTAACTTGTGGGAATAAGGTCATTTCACAGAAATCAGGTGAATGGCCTTGTCCCGGTAGTTATTTGAATGCAAAGTGTTCAGTTCGTCCAACAGTGGACATGCAAGGAATGGGAAAGGAGCCCATTTCTATAAGACTTCTATTTTTTAATGCTGCTCCCAACTCTGAAATTCAGATTCATCAGAATCATCAGTCTATGCATGATTTGAAAGGAGCAGTAAAAAGACTGCAAGAGTTGATTTTAGCTCCCACGTAAAGAGTAGTTTTATGTAACATGGTGGTTTATATTGAACACGGTTATCAATGTCAAGCTGGTCAGCACTAACAATAAGAGACATGCCTGCAGCAGCGCAGATAGTGTGTGAAGCAGTGTGATTAGTGGGCAGTCAAAACAGGCAGAGCAGGGAGGAGAGGGCATCAAATGTTTGATCAGGCTTTACTGGTGCGTCAGGTCTTTGACATTTGAAGGCGAGGCTGAAAGTGACTGGACAGAAAAGCAAGGAGAGAGAGAGAGAGAGAGAGAGAGAGAGAGAGAGAGAGAGAGAGAGAGAAAATGTTTGGGAAACAGAGTAGGGGAGGCAGGGCAAGAGCTGGGAACAGGGAGAATTCATGCTGTGTTAGCATCCCCTCAGCAACTCCATCAATACCGCATACAGCTGAGAAACTGGCAAAGGTGCACCGTGCTGCATTTTCAGGCTCTGCAAAGGAAAGAAAGCAACTCCCACGACCGGTCAGCTCAGTCTGCTGCTGGAAGGGGGGCTCTGTGAGGGGCAGAACATTCACAAACATAAACACCAACACTCTCACAATTACACACACTCTCTAGAGCCTCTGCTGCATCAAGAGGCAGGCAAAGACGGCTGAGGAGGTTGCAGAGGGACACACACACACACACACACACACACACACACACACACACACACACACACACACACACACAGATTGGGAATACTCCAGCGGACAGAGCCCATCACTGAAAGAAGCAGGACTGTTGAGGAGACTGGTGTTAATATGCTCCACAGGGGAAGCTGAGCAGGGATTTGACAGGGTCTCAGTGCACCTGCTCCATGCACACCGGTGAGATGATTTGTTCCTTTCACAGTCAGGAAAACGTAGCTGTTGTTAGTTGTGTTTCTGTGATGCTCTTTAAGAGATCATTTCAGCACTATGTGTACTCTATAGGCATAGAAACTATTTGCTCTCTGGTCAAAGGAAAATACCAGCTCTTCCCTGGACGGTGTTAAATTGTAGTCCAGTATATAAAACTGAATGATGACATATGAGTCTGTTCTGCCCCACGCATGGAAATAAGAGCATTTACAGGACAAGCTTTTAATAGTGCATCAGGAAGTCACAGGTTTAACACTATTTGTTTCTACTAGTTGTTAAGCATTGTGTGTGTGTGTGTGTGTGTGTGTGTGTGCGTGCGTGCGTGCGTGCGTGCGTGCGTGTGTGTGTGTTGTGTGTGGTGTGTGGTGAGAATTTAGTCAACACTACAATTGTAAAATGTAAAATGAAAGCACGGCTCCTCTCTGGGGGTGTACACCCCTCTGTAAACCACTATTCTGGTTTTCCATGACATCACAGAGAGGTTATCACTCAGAGCAGCTAAAGGACCTTAAAGGAATCATTGGTGCCATTGTTAACCAGCTTTATGGAATTATAATAGTATATGTCGTAAGGAGCCAACTCTTTGAACATGGATACAGGACATATGATTTTTGAGTGTCACAGTAAATAATTTCTTAAAGCCACATGGTCTTTATGTATTATCCTAGCTGCACATAATTTGATACTTTTGAATCTATTTGTTGACAAGCACACAACAAAATCTGTAAACTTGGGTCTAGACTTTTATGAGTGAAACTGCTCACAATAGGGGGAAAGATGCTGCTCTTTATTCTTTTATAGGTAGGATATGTAGGCAATGGAGTAGAGAGAAACCATCCAAAAGGGATTTTCAGGGACGTTCTGTTGACTCAGTTATCAAAGGTCCATAAAGGTAATTTAAACGAACACCTCAAACATTTGTTATTTACGCCCTCACGTGAGATAAAACAAAATCACTTCACATACTTGTCCCCCCTTTGACTGGTTCCACAAGCTGATGGTCAACAAAGGAGATAATCTCTAGGAGGCAGGTGATTGAGCACTTTTGCTCAACAGTTGGGTTACGCAACCAGGACACGATTCCCCTGGCTTATCTTGTTATTTTACAAAGCAGGAAAACGTGCAAAGTTATGCAGCGGTGGGCGAATGTTAAGAGTGCAGCTCTTGCATTTTATCAGCTGAGGATCATAGAGCCCTAATCGTTAACTAAAGGCTAACATGCCTGCTAAACAAGTGTGTGAATAATAACAGGGACCACCAGTTTGCTGGAGGTGAATGAACCAATGAACCATCGGATTTTTTTTTGTTCAGCTGCCGGTCTGGTATCAAGGAATGCTGCAAAGTGACTATTAATTAACATTTACTTCTACATGTGGATGTTACTGCATCTGTTTCTCTGCTGCTGATGTTTATTGATGAGGGTCTGGTTTGCTACTGGTTTGGAGGAGGGGCACTTTCAAGAAAGGTAATGTCCCTTTTTTAATGATGGGTTCAGCTTTTCAGGACAAAAATGTGACAAAAGCGATGGATGTGACCGTAAGAGCTCAGGCGCTTTTGTCTTCAACATTCTTGCTTTTTTCCACTCAGTCTGTTAATAGATTGACCTCCTCACCACCAGCTAGGAACTGCGTTTTGCTAATTCTCCCCACAACATTCCAGTAACGGGTATTTGTAAGGAAGTGAGTGAAAATGACAGCTTGTTTGCAGGCAGGATTATTTGCACTGCTTACAGACAGGCCCAACAGTGAGAGAGAGCGGGATCTGCGTCATATGTTGTGAGGAACAAATCTGCTTAACCTAGTTTAGTTTTGTACAAAATATCTCGGACTTTCTGGAACTCCAGGATGGCGGCTCTTTGTGATCCAATTTGCTGCTCATCAAAGCGTCAGCAGTGGCAAATTAAGAAAAGGGGCTACGTGTATGTGAGAGAGATGGTGTGTTAATGGCAGTTCAAGAGGATGTGTGTCTTTAGTGGAAATGCCAGCACGTTACAGGTCATAAGGCAGTCAGAGACTGCAGCATCCCGCGACACCCCTTAATTCATCATTTTATCCTGACCTACACATTTTTGTGCCTCTGGCTTCCTGAAAATGTTGCTTTTTGATTTGTGATTATATCTCATCAGGTTTCAAAGGTATACAGTGCGCCGTCGTTCCTCGTGGTTAATGTGTTCCAGGAACCACACACGATTAACGACTTCTGCGATAGAGTGACGAACTATTCATTTTTTTATTTACGGTAATTGAAATGTTTATGAACCCTCCCCATACCTATGTGAAACCATCTTGTATCTGTATTACGTTTCCCCACACTCTTATCGACTGTTTAAAGCACTTTTGTGTCTCACGAAAGTCCTATACTTACAAAACGGAGCTCACTTCCGGATGCCGTCAGCCAATAGAATGCGCGTATGATATCACCTGACTGCCTTCCAAAAATTCGCGATGAGTACAAAAGTTGAAATTTGACCTTGACCTAGTTTTCTCAAGGTCAAGATCATCATCTCATTTTCATCCCCTTTGCCTCCCAAGTAATGTGCTTTTTGTTTCATCTTTCTATCTGCAACGGTTGTGAAGATATTTGGTGGACGGATGGACAGACAGACGAACACACAAACACTGACTGTTACAGTACATCACCGCTTCGTAGGATGTAACAACAGGTCACAGATAAAAAATAAAAATACTTTGCAATTATTGATTTAATTATGGACAGTGGGTTTATGCTTTGTAACCTTATCATACCTGAAAAGAAAGTAGCAAATAAAACAAACAGCTAGTGGAAATAATACAACAATAATTTTCAGTATATTCAAGTAAAAGCATTTCAAATGTATCCTTTTGTAGGCTACACTACTTGAGTACTAGTAACTCCACTTAAATACTTTCACCTACTACAAATATATATTATTAGATAATACAAAACAACTCAATGTTAGCAGCGAAGTGGTCAGTGGAGATCTTTCCATTCCTCTTCTTCTAGGCAGCGCTCCATTCAACGCTGCACACTTTTTTGGGGGAAGTTCAAGGACATTAAGATGTGCTCAGAATATCAAGCAGTCCGTTGGGTTGTGGCTCTAAAGGATGATTTGATGATGGATGGCACCATGTTTCCCGTTACACCTGCCACCCTGATTCTTGCTCAGATTCATAGCAGCCAGTGAGGCCATGAGTAACTACTTACTGCATGTGTGGGTGAAATACCAGAGCTGGCAGAAATGTGAGGGAAACGTGGCAACACAAAAAACAAGTCGGATTTTGAAACTCGAGGGGCCCCTGCTTCCCTTTAAAGTGGGATGAGAAAGTTAATAGGTTTTGGAGTGCTGTTAATATTTAACGGTTTCCATGCAATATGCATGAACAAAGGTAACAGTGTGTGTGGAAATGTTCCTCATTAACACAATTGCTTCCTTTTTACAAGCACCAACATGTTACATAGACACACACAGAAAATTGTCTGGTTTATTTTGGGAGGTAGTCTAATCCTGACTCAACATCAGACACTTTTTGTGATGATGCAAACACAGTCAGAGACTTCCACTGATAAGAAATCAGGAGACATAAAGATACACAAGATCATAAAACCGATACACAGGGGCCACATATTTTCTTCTGTTTGCAAGATATCATCTAAAAATAAACTTGGGACTTGAGACTGGAACCAGTCAGACAAGCCATCACATATGTGGAAAATCTTTTCTAATGTCATACTTTATGCTCATTGTGGATGCTGTTGCTCTCTGTCCATGCAGATTATGTTGAAGAGCTGACGTGAGCCATGGCTAGCCTGAACCTGCAGGTTCTCATACACACAGTTTTGTGTCATTGTTACATCCCGGCCAAGCAGCCCAGCCAGAGGATCTGACCTCCCTTACGTTCCTCTCCCTCCCTTCCCTCCCTGACTCCCTTGGTGTCCCTCAATCCTGGGCCCAACATGGGAGGATGCTTCTCGAAACCCAAACCAGGTAACCGACAGGCTTCCTTATCTCAGCAAGGAGAATGTTTATTTTCAAAGAAAACATAAATGAGCATAAAAATAGCAGGTGAGAAACAGGAGATGTTTCTAAAGCAATCTTACAAACACGGAGAGGGCAAGATAAAAGATATAACTTTTGTTCAACACTGTAAATGATTATTGAAATCTTCATTGAAATAGTACACCTCATATCAAATTGTGTCCATATGATTTTGTCCAATCTGTTCATTGATCATTCTCACATTATGAATAAAGATATTTTACCGTATCAATAAGAAATACAGTCATATTGATATGATGAAAGTGATGTTCAAAGTAACGCATGAAGCCAAATTCCTATTTGTGTCCCTGTTCATCTAAATTATGTTGAAGAGTTTCATAACACAGTAGCCAATGAAAGAACTTCAGGTTAACACAGAAAAGACATTGTGTCCATCAGTCATTTCTACGATATCACTGAATTCATCCACATTAGAATTTTATTCTCCATTTCGTCATCTGTATTTACAGAGACGCTGATTATTTTTCTCTGCTGAATATAATGAAAATGTATGTTCAGGAACTTTCTGAGCATTCTCAAAGTTACCATCAGCTTTCCAATCCTACTTCACGTGTTCTGTTATCTCCAGCGTGTGGGGGAAGGAATTGAATGCCCTCTGTTGTGTCATCTTGGGTCATGAGGATTTATAATAATACTGAGATACAACCATTAAACTATACATGTATGGCATTGAAGATAATCATAGATCATGTTTCATGGAATGAAAAAAATTGCATTCAAATGTTAAATACGTTACATTATTTGGAGGTGATGTGAGGACAATGAGCTACAAGGTGTCTGTATTAAAATAATTAAGGAGGCTTTAAATTGTCAGGCCTTGGAAATGTTTGTCATAGTGTCACCTCCAATTTTCAACAATCCATCGCGGCTCACTTAACAGGGATTTGCCCTCAGAAATGTTTCAGACAGATTGATTTATATTTTATAAATTCAAATAATCCTGTGTTGTTAAAAAGCTTATGGTCAGACTGTAGAAGCATGAAAGCTTCTTTACAGAACATAGTTTTCTCTTCAGGGCGGCACGGTGGCACAGTGGGTAGCGCTGTTGCCTCACAACACGGTGGGTCTGGGTTCGAGTCCCGCTCTGTGCGGAGTTCGCACGTTCTCCCCGTGTCTGCATGGGTTCTCTCCAGGTTCTCCGGCTTCCTCCCACCTCCAAAAGCATGCGCTTCAGGTTGATTGGCCAGTCCCAAAATTGCCCGTAGGAGTGAGTGTGTGTGTGCATGGTTGTTTGTCTTTGTGTGTGGCTCCGTGGTGCACTGGCGTCGTGCCCGGAGTTTCCGCCGCCTCACGCCCTGTGCCAGCTGAGATAGGCTCCAGCTCCCTGTGACCTGCTACGGCGAATGAAGCGGCAGAAAATGAATGAATGAGTTTTTTCTTCAAACCAAATTGTGTTGAAACAGGAATGCAACATCTCATCTGACTCGTTTCAATATGAAAGGACAGTTATTCCTTTCTCCGTTCACTCTTGATGTCTGAAAAATGGTCTTGTGTGAACGCAACTGAAGATTGAGCCAGCGACACCCCCTAACGCACCCTGCAGTTGAAGCTCACTAAACCCTTGTATCATAATCTCTTTCTTTAGCCATTACCCAGACCCAGGGTTTATGACTGTAAGTGAGGTTTTGAACTTAGGCCGTCTGGTAAAGTGAGAGCTTTGCATTCTGACTCAGCTATCTTTTTGACTGTGATGTCTGATACAATGCCTCAAATACCATTGACATTGTCACGCTTCTCATAAATGGCAGATAGAACCCAAAAGCATGACAGGAGAGTAGGTAGATGAAGAATCAAAGTTTGTTTCAATTTAAAGTAGAGTTCAAACAGGCAAACGAATTCTACACGGAGCAGGCAAGAAGGCAGAGTACAGAGATCAGGCAGAATCAGTACAAGGTAGTCAGACAGGAAACAGGAATCTGGAAAGTAGGATGCATTGGATCCTCAGACTTGGATGGTCCCATAGCAGCCACTTTGTTCTCCAACCAGAGACTCCTCAATCCATCTTTGCCTTGAGATCCTGTCCATAAATAATGACTTGTACAAGTTACCCCGATACCCAGTGTTTCCACAGTCCTTCTGCACTGCCCTCCTGAATTCTTCTACACAGAGGTTTTTACTCCAGAGACTGCTAAAGCAGTATGGCATCATTGACCATGTCTGCTCCTTCTGGAATCTCTAGAGCCGCCAAAGATTGTGAAGATACTAACAAGCCCCCAGCTAAGTCTTCTGTGTTGGAACATAAGCGATATCACTCATGAAATAGACTACCACCCCTCCAAGAGTTTATTTCTAGAATCAGCTGAAGTCAGTCCAACCACGTCTAGTCAGTACTTTTTGACCTCCCACACTAGCTGTGGTTCTTTTGCTTTCATGGACATGAGGCCATGGGACATGGGGGTTCTTTGTCCCCACTTCTGGCACCTGGCGCTGAATGCATCTGAGCCCAAAGACCATCCCCACAGGTGGTGACTCTCAGCGTGTTGGCTCCATGTAGTTTTTAGGGATGGGTCTGGTTGAGCCCCATTGTCCAACGGTCAAATGCTCACAGACAAACTGCCCTCCCAGAACTTGCTCCAGAAGGCGGTCACAGTTTCACTTTTCTGGACTCGCTCCACAACTTTCTCTTGGGTCTAGAATGCCCCTTATTCTGGCCCCTCCCGTGAGACCAATTTACCTTGAGACCCTAACCCTACCAGGGCGTATTGCCCCTGACAACACAGTTTCCAAGGCCACAGGGACACACACATGAAAAACATCTACAGCATTAAGGTACAGAATCTTTGGAAACATCATTTTTTACGCAAATCAAATGAAGCGTCAGTGTGATGGTTTGGTTTAGCAGCAAACCTCTGGAGATTCTCTTCAGCTGTGGAAAGCTTTCTTTTTCTTTTGTCGCACAATTGTACTCACTATTATGATTTTCCATTGATTTTAATTAAGACTCGCTCAGCAGGAGAAAATTCCAGCCAGATTACTGTGTAAGAACCAGATGACCAGCACATTTTTCCAGCCGAACAGATAAAGCCAGCTACAGTATAAGAAGCAGTTACACAACCATTTCTTAATGTTCAGAAATATAAACCCAGCAGCCATGCATCACATGTCGTCAAAGAAAAAAAAAGTCTCTTAAAAGAAGAAAGAAAGATTCAATTTGTGTAAAGTTCAAGGCATTTCAGAAAGGCACATTACTCAGGAATAATGAACCAACAATGATTACTAGCATTATATATCTAGCAATACTACAGATGAAAACTTTGTAGCACCATTTTACTGATTACACGTGTTTAGATGTTGTGTTTAGACACACATTGTCAATCATTTTCTTATCTGTGTTGTGCAGTTGAAGTGAAAGTGGAGCTCTCTCTCCTGGAAAAAGAAAAAGAGATGGACGGGCTGTCACCTAATGGCAAAGCGAGTCCCTTCGCTGATTGCAGACCCAACGGAGCCCTGGGACACGGCTCGGACGACGACTCCAACCCGTTTCCCCTCTACCAAAAATCAAGGGACTATGTTGAGGCATCAGTCTGTCATGTTAAAGATCTGGAGAATGGACAGTAAGCAAATGAAATGTGAATTTTAAAACAACGTCCCTCAATACAGATAGCACACACACGCAACATACTCTATAATACACACTGTAATACATACTGTATTTGTAAGTACTATATATTAAATAGGTTTCAATTAATTGAGGGTGACCTTGAAAAAGAGAACAAGTCTTCAATTCAGGCTGAATTTTTCAAAAGATCTTGCAGACAAATATACAAACATGGTTATCAACACAACCTTTTCTCTTCTTTGTTAGCAAACATACATAATACTACAAACTGAAACCTACTGAAATAGAGACCAAGCAGAGAAGAAACGTAAAGTCTTTGAGGTCACCCTGTGTTAACATCTGATATTAGTCAAATGAGCTACGGGCCACATACAAGAGTGAGTAAAGATGTGACTGCAAATCTCTTGAGCCAAATGTCTTGTTTTATTACTAATGAGTACATTGTCTAATATGTATAAGAGAATTGTGTAATTTTTAAAATAAATTGCAGTCTTGTTTTAATAACTACTAATAACCAAAGGACATTTTTTTCATCCTTGATTCATAAATGTTCTTTAAACGTGTGTGAAAATTTGCCTTCCATGTGTAGCAGGTAGCAGGTAGGAGGCTATTTATTTTCTTCTTGTTGTTTTTCATTGTTCAAAATACAAACAAATCTTTTAAATTGTGTGTTTTGTTTTGGGGTTTTTTTGCAGGATGCGGGAGGTTGACTTGGGATGTGGCAGAGCTTTGTTGATTAAGGAACACGGGGAGTTTTCAGCCATGGGTCACAAGTGTCCTCACTATGGAGCACCACTGGTAAAAGGTGAGTCGAACATTATCAAATAATAAATATTTAAATATTGCACCTGACACTCTTTTTTTTTTTTTGTGATATTAAGGGGTGTTATCAAAGGGTCACGTGCGTTGTCCCTGGCATGGAGCATGTTTCAACATTGCAACAGGAGACATTGAAGACTTCCCTGGGCTGGACAGCCTGCCCACCTTCCAGGTTACTTTTCCCATCGGATCCTCCTTTTATTGTGTTCCTTCTGATGTCTGTGAGTGTCATCAAATGGCATGTGTTGTTCCAGGTCAGAGTTGAAAAGGAGAAGGTGATCATTCATGCAAACAAACAGGTAACAAGGCAAAGATGGCAGAGAATTTATGCATGAAAAGAAATGCCTGATTTTGAATTGACTCTGTTATTTCCAGGCCCTTCAGTCACAAAAAAGGTCAAAGCCCATGGCCCGATGTTCAGCGGTTATTAACTCCAACACAGGCTTCAGCCATGTTGTCATCATTGGCTCAGGTGAGTGTGTTTTGGCACTAAATCACATCAACAAACATCTCAAAGTGATATTACGGGAAGAAAAACCCAATAAAAAAACTCCCTCAGGAGGAAGTAACTCCTGGCAGAAGTTCATCTTTCTTTCATTGAATTTGAATTGAATTTGTTTAAAAAAATAAAATGAACATATTTTCATTGTTTGAAATTATTGTATTATTTTATGTCTCCTCAGGTCCAGCAGGTCTGGTTTGTGCAGAGACACTGAGGCAAGAGGGCTTCACAGATCGCATCGTTATGTGCACCATGGACCGGCATCCTCCTTATGACAGGCCTAAACTGAGTAAGGTTTGTACACAAACCCTGACCACGTGAACTGAGACAGAGCCAAATGTATTGGACTGTTGTGTAACAGACTGTAAAGATGCTGCTTGGTTTCACTTTGATGTTCCCTCCTTGATGTTTAGTCCTTAGAGAGCACAGCAGAACAGCTGAGACTGCGATCCATTGACTTCCTGCAGGAACATGACATTGAACTGCTCACAGAGAAAGAGGTCAGAGGTGGAAACTTTGATGTCTAAAGTGAAGAGTTAATTAATCATCTTTTATGAGAAATCAATTGATTAAAAGTATGTGAACCTGTCTGACCCTCTGATGTTTGCTTTAGGCTGTGGCAATAGATGTAAAAACACGATCTGTGACGTTCGAGGATGGTTTGAGGATGGAATACAGAAAACTCTTTATTGCTACAGGAAGCAAGTACGTACAAACTTTGATAACGTCTGATAGTTTGATAGTGAAGGTGGTGATTTCATAGATTTTGAAATGCCTGATTGCTTCCGTCTTTGGTTTGACAGACCAAAACTAGTGAACTACAAAGGCAAGGATGTAAGAAATGTGTTTTATCTCCGGACGCCTGAGGACGCCAACAGCATTGCAAGGCTGGCCAACAACAAGAATGCTGTGATTGTTGGAACATCATTTGTTGGTGAGGAAAAAACATAATGCAGCAAAACATTAAAAAGAAGTACAATAACTAAGTTGTTTATTCAATTGGTCAAGTACAAATTTTTGGTTTCTCTTCTGTTGGGAAATATTGAGATGCTTAATTATTTGACAGACCTAGTTATTTTACAATTCTACATTCTATTTAAAAACAAAACATGGAAATAAATAAATAAATCTGAAATGATTAGACCTATTTGATAGAAATTTATTATCAATAATAAAAAATATATTTATTATTAATCAACATATGAAACCAAAATATTTCTAATTTAGTTTGATTTCAACCAGCTACAACATTACACAACATTAAACACCTTCTTTATTATAAGTGTAAAAAAAAAATAAATATATATATATATATATATATATATACACACACACACACACACACACACACACACAAGGTTGTAGTGTATATATATATATATATATATATATATATATATATATATATATATATATATATATATATATATATATATATATATATATATATATATATATATATATATATATATATATATATATATATATATATATATATATATATATATATATATATATGATACACCCAATATAATGTCATATATCGTATATGTATGTGATGGTATATCAGTCACCGGCTTTTTTGTGTTTTAGTTCAGAAAGATTTAACGTTCATTATGTGTTTTGATCATGTTTTGATCATACATGTGTGTTTTTAAGTGTTCAGGTTGGAGCTTTTGTTATTAAATCACATCTAATTTTAACTTTTAGGAGTTTAGGGTGAACATTTGAGTATCACAGTGACTCATCTGAAAGAACTGGATTCACTACAACCTTGTGTCCTGTGTATTTTGCTGCACTGGTAGGAATGGAGTTGGCTGCAGCTCTGACTGACAAGGCCCACTCAGTCTCTGTCATCGGGATCGAGTCCGTCCCCTTCAAAAAAGCTCTAGGGGAGAAAGTAGGGAAAGCCATAATGAAGGTAGGAATACTATCACCAACACTCACTATGAGAAGAAAAAAAGTTGTAAAGTTAAAGGACAAATCCCTTTTTTTCTGGATAACCCCCCAGTCCCCACCAAAGAATGAGCCATAAGTGTCTTTTCACATGGTTGCTGTCTCTGTGTGGTCTTTTCAGCTGTTTGAGGCCAACAGGGTGAAGTTCTACATGCTGAACGAGGTGTCAGAGATGATTGGCCATCATGGACAGGTATTCAGAAAGTGAGAGAAACGGCATGACATGATGCTCAGCAGCACCATCCTCGATGCGATGACAAGGCAGATAAGCAACACAAGGATATTAAACAAAATGAAAGCTTATATGAGACACTCAATACTTCTGTCAATGACTTTAGGCAGCACCAGAATTCAGAAAACAAAGTCTTTCTTCTGTATTTATCAGCTAACAGGAAAAATACATGTGAAATCTCTTAATTTGTCGCTATGGAATAGTAATTGACTTGGATTTTGATCTTCCTGTCGAACAGCTGAAGGAAGTGGTGCTGAAGAGCGGGAAGGTCCTACGGGCGGATGTGTGTGTCATCGGAGCAGGTGATGTAAAATGTACCTTACAAATTAACTCTTGATTCTCTTATTTTTCTACTTAAAAATAAAACTTTGGCAAGAAAATATGTTAAAATAATAAATAAATCATGACATGTGATCCGAGTAGGTGACGAAACCCCCTCTTTCTGAATCCTCTCTCCTGCAGGAAGTATTCCTGCCACAGGCTTCCTGAAACAGAGCGGCATCCACATGGACTCCAAGGGTTTTGTCACAGTCAATAAGGTAGTTTAAAAGAATAAAAACTCAAGGTTTCTCCCTTTCTTTTTAATTTACTCCTTTAAATTTTCTGCAGTTGATGCAGACAAATTGTGATGGGGTCTTTGCTGGAGGAGATATGGTGATTTTTCCTTTCCCACCACGCAACAACAAGAAAGTCAACATCCCACATTGGCAAATGGCTCACGTACATGGTGAGTGTGTTACTGCTCTATTCTTTCATATAAAACTTGCATGTGATAGAATAACCATGTAAATGCTCTTATGCTTGTTTTTTTAAATATCTGTTTTCAACCTGACTGAAGGGAGGGTGGCGGCGCTCAGCATGATGGGCAGAGCCACTGAGATCAAAACCGTGCCTTACTTCTGGTCAGCTATGTTTGGGAGGACCATACGCTATGCAGGTGGGAGCCTGGCCTAATATTTTAGATAGTTCATAAAAACATATTTTTAAATGTAGTTCCTGCACTGCCATCTAGCTGTAAAATAAAAAATAAATTAATATATTGAGCTGCAGTTGTATTCTGTTTATCCTTTCTCTGATGACAAATGCAAACATATTTGTATGATTGTTGTATTTGTGAAGGTTATGGTGATGGATTTGATGATGTCATTATACAAGGAGATCTAGATGACCTTAGATTTGTGGGATTTTACACCAGGTAAGCTTTATTCATTTTTTATTATTATTTTTGTTAATTTTCCATAAGAACCAGACAATATAAATTAAATTTGTATAAGATTTTTATTTTTGTTGCCTATATACTTATTTTATTTTAGTCTTAAATTGTGGCTCTTGATTTGATGATTGATTTCTCCTCTGGTCCTCCTATAGGAGCGAGGAGGTGGTTGCTGTTGCCAGCATGAACTATGATCCTATTGTATCCCGAGTGGCAGAGGTCTTAGGATCCGGAAAGACGATTAAGAAACGTGATGTGGAGTAAGTCTCCTTCCCAGACTTAAATCTGGTCATGTTTACAATAGTTGTTATGTTCTGTATTTTTTCTCAAGTTTTACTGTGCTGTCAATCAATAATATTATTATTAAAGCATATCAAGTCATGGAGCTTGTGACTTCCATCACATGAAAAGTATTACACAAGCCAAACCAGTTGGCTTGTTGAGACTGTGTGACTTCAGGAATATAACATTGAGAGGAGGCCAAACAATAGAGAACAAATCTCTACCTCCCAGCAGCTCCTCTTATTCTTTTCGTTAAAGAAGAGAAAATAAATCCTGCAACCACCTTTATCTTGAAACATTCCCAACAAGTTTCATGAAAATACGTTGTGTTGTAATTGCATAATCCTTCTAAATACAAATTACTGTATATAAATTGAATAAATATACATAGCTGTATGGAATTTAATTTCTGTTTAAATTTTGAGAGCTTAAGTTTATCTTAATCTGTCTGTTAAATGTAAGCGTGAAGAGACAAAGAAGATTTTCAGCCATTTTTAACTGCTTGTATTAGTCATCAGAAACTGGTGTAAAGTTAACAAATGATAAATAACAATAATCTATGATAAGAATATATAACGTTAATATTTTAGCATGCGTGAAGCACATTACCACAGCTAAAATAAGATTTGGAATTTCCTGTTCAATGATTACAATAGCTGCAGTTGATGTCGACACCTGTTGCAGATACTTCACATGCAGAATGAATATGTAAATATAAATGTGCCCTTATATTTTATTAAAACTACATTACATGGTAAAATATTTATTTTTATCTTAATTAAAAGATGTCAGATTGGGGGGAGGACTGAGAAAAGAATTTCATATTTTTCACATTATTATTACATTATTATTTTTCACATTATTATTACATTGTGAGAACATTTCAAAAATAGGACAGACATATTCCTTCTTATTTAAAGTTGAATGTTATTAGCGAACCTGTAGCTCAGTGTTGCTGCTATACTTACTGTGACTTTATTGCATTTCTATCTTCTTTGGTCGGATTTGATCCTGTGTTAATCCTCATGTCTCTCATGTCTTTCATTTCTAATAATGCAAACTCAAAATGTGAAGGATATTTGCACGGCTTGGCAAGTACGGACCAATATGGGCTTTTTTTTCCATCTCACTCGTATTAACCTTGTAGGGAGTTGTCGGCTATAGATGACAGAAACACAAATGTGCTATGTCTTTTTTCGTCGGTTTGCAGGACTGGGGATATTTCTTGGTTGATTGACAAAGGTTCCTAATTACTTCACGTCTGAAGGTCATGAGGACAGACCCCAAGTCCCCTTCTGGCATGGACACCCCTGGTGGTGAGGCACCGTGCCGCCATCCCGGTCTGGACACAATCTCACTCAGACTGAGGAGAGGCCTACCGGAACCACAGTCCCTGGAATGATGCTGACACTTGGTTTTCTTCCTTAGAGACACTTTCAAAAGGCAAACAGAGCCATTCATCATTTAAACATTCTAACTGTGTTGCCTGGATTTTGAGGACAATATCCATGTATGTGACACAGTAAAGAAACACTGGATCAAGAATCTGAGCTGCTGACAGACGTAACTACCTGTATATTTTGTTTATAAGAAGACAAGAGTTGAGGTGTTTTTGTACAAATAACATTGTATATAAATATAATCCTGAATGCACTGTAACAAAATAAGAACATAATTTCAGCTGAATTTTTTTCTAAGTTTTAAATAACAGATTTGTTAGTATGCTAAGATCTGTATTGCATAATCTACCCTGAAAAAAACAAACCCTCCCCCAGAAAAGAGATTTCTAAATAGATGCATCAGTAAACAAAACGCAAATCTGCCAAACACAAACTACATAATCACCTACTGTCAAACTTGAACGCAACTTCAAAACACACAACTTTTAACTGTAATGAACTGCAATGTCTAGGTAGGATTACCAGATACCTCTTTGTTCGGTTGCCTTGCTTGTAGGTTACACAAATGGAGTTCCAATCAAACTTTGATCACACATTAGAGCTTGAATAGATGAATGTATTTTCTAACAGATATCACTTCCTTTAGTCAAACCCTGCATTAGCTTAAGATTTCACCTCCATTTCTTGTTACCAGCTCAGGGAACTGAGATTTGTGGCCCGATCTTATGCAGAAATGAAATGGCTGCTCAAGTATGTTTCCCCAGTTATTATAAATGAACTGGTTCTCTCATTTCCATTTGGAATGCCTTTGCGATACACCTCAAGAATGTCATGAAGCAAATGTCTGGTTATAACCTGACAAAGTCATCCAAAATACCTGAGTGCTGACAAACAAGTCCACAGAGCATTTCCAACAGGGGAGCTCAGACATGTTAACGCTACACTTTAAAATAAAAGTCTTCCAGGAGCATCTGATGTGTGTATGTGTGTTAATGTGTGTTTACTTTATTAACCAGGAAAACAGTCAACAGTCTGTTGATTACAAATAAGTAGAAAATGTTTATTACTGTTCAGGGAAGTGGCAGATCATAGGTTATATCATAAGATTGAAGATTCCGGATTAGATCGGATTATTAAAATATTTACAGACAAGTTGATTCTCAGTCTGATCCAATTACAGTTTTTTAGGGGGGAAATTACAAAGAATAGATAAAATCACACAAAACAAATGAATGATCTTTTTTTAAAAAAGATGTTCCCTAACACACAATCCAAACAATGTTCACAATAATACAAGAAACATCTTGTGTTTTTTCTACACTAGTTGGATATGAAGCACTTTGAAGACCATCTATCTCTACAAATACAGGAGTGATGGCAGCACATGGGAAAGTATCCATGAAATTAGATTCTACAGATAAAATTAAGGGTTCAAAGTTTATTATCTAACAGGAGACAGCGACAGACTCGGTTTAAGTCAAAAGTCACTGGTGAAGAATATAAAATACTCACATTTCAGGTCACAAATGCAGTTTCTGTAAAAGCTAACACATGGCAATGACATCTGTATGTACAAATTACCCCCCAAAAAAGGTCTAAGGTTTCTTTGGAGGCAAGAGGTAAGATGGCAGCTGTTGCTCTAAAAATATTTGACAAACTGACTACAATGCCTGAGTTTTATTACTTTGCTGGTCATTGTCATATTGCAAAAGCTCAGAATAAAAGTGTAATGTTCTGCTATCTTATAAATACTAAAACGGACTTCAGGATGATGCGTTGGGACTTGAAGACCATACATAGGAGACGAACAAAAACACATTTGGTGTCAGAAAGCAGACATTTGTAAGCACTTCTATTTTATGTTTATTTGTTAAAAAAATTTTAAAAGTCACATTTGTTAATTAGACAGAGTGGTGCAGTGAGTAACGCTGTTGCTGCACAGCAAGGCGGTTACCGGTTCAAGTCCCACTTTGCGGAGTTTGCATGTTATGTCTGTGTGGGTCCTCTCCGGCTTCCTCCCACCTCCAAAAAGATGCACTTTAGGTTAATTGGCCGGTCTCAAATTGCCCGTAGGAGTGTGTGCGTGCTTGTTTGTCTCTATGTGGCTCCATGGTGCACTGGTGTTGTGCCTGGAGTGTACTCTGCCTCACGCCCCCAATCAGCTGGGATAGGCTCCAGCTCCCAGTGACCCACGACAGTAGAAGAAGCGGGTGTAGAAAATGTATGTATGGATGGACATTTGTTAATTAATTCACATTACAAACATTTGCTTTCATCATATGATTACAATCACAGTTTTGTCTGTATTGACTGAAAAAGGCACTTTTTGAACATTTCATCTTTCATCTGAGATCATGAAATGGTTAATGTTGGCAGTGATCGCAGGAGAACAGGAGGTTAAGTTACACACCCGTGTAACTTAAGGGGGAGAAAAACCTGATTGTTTGTTGGTCGATTGTCTGAAACTCCTGAAAAGTTCACCAAACATGGCAAATGATGCAGGTGAGCTCCATGACACAAAACTCTTCCAGCAATATCCCGACATCCAAGTGCAAACTGTCTTGAGCTTACGCGGGGTCAGAAGTCATATTCTGCTGTACACTGCTGCAGGTACCATTCATATAGTTTTGCCTGGGGGATGAGATGAACTGCATGAAACTGACAATTATGAAGCTTCAAATTAATCAAATTCAGACTTCATTTGAAATATTTTTCCTATATTCTGAATGATAAGAGAAAATAGAATATCAACCTTCTTAGTTTTGACTATGTCCTGGATATAATCATTGTACTCTGCCATCATCCTCTTTTCCTTCTTTGTTAGAGTTTTGTTTCCTTGTCTGCAAAAGAGCAAACCACAATAATGTTTATTCAACATTTCAATAATCATTTTGTGTGTGTGTGTGTGTGTGTATGTGTGTGTGTGTGTGTGTTATATCTAACAGCAAAAAAACATCTTAAGGAGACAGAATATGTCCCTGAACATTTTAAATATCTAAATATCTGTCTCTGTTTGATCAACAACTGAAAACACCAGGATATTCCGGTCACACTGGTAATAATTTTAGAGAACATAAATTTTCTGTTTAGTAATCAAGTGACGAATGATCTCACTGCTTCGGCTCTACATGTGTGACCATGTTTGCACTCTATTTGTAAAAACTCACCCTGCAAAATACTTTGTCAGGAAAAGCAAGAGGTAGCAAAAAGCTCCAAACATGATCACAAATACTACTTGTCCATCTTCTGGTATCCAGTCCCATATAAACATCACGATTCCCTGTAAGACCCAGAGTACAGTTTGGTTAAAATCAGTTTCATTTGGAAACAAACTGTCATTTCTTGTAAAATCACATGGCTGCGGTACAATTTATATAAATATCATGTGTGTGACTCAGAACTTACTGTCAAGATGGAGATGAATCCAGACAGCCCTTCACCCAACAGCTCATCCAGCTGCTCTTTAGAAAATGTGTTAACAATGAAACTGAGGATGAAGAGGGTAGGAAGGACAACACCCAGAGCGCCACACATGAATGAGTGAAGACGGACGCTCTTATTGTAGGTCACATCAACCCTGCATGCACACAAAGGGAATCTGGTATTAATATTTTCTGCAGCGGCTGATATCGGGTGTCTCTTATCTCCTTCACACACATAATTTATTTGCTCAAAAGGTATCAAGAATCACTTCCCATCAGCAGAAATGAGCAACTCCCTCCAACACATGCTTACCTGTCCTTCTCTAATTTGCTGTTAATGGTGGAACGAATTATGTCGGCGTCCTTCTCCAGCTGATCCAAAGTCTTCTGAACGGCCTGGTTGATGGTCTTCTCGATGGTCTGACACACTCCATCGATCTGGTTCACACACCGGCTCGGCTGAAATAGACCATCACTCATAAGCATATTGGTTTGGGAACAACTGTACAAAACATGCATCTCCAAGAGGGAGAGTGTGGAAACCTCCACAACAAATCCTGGGTGCTTTTTGACTGGCAGCCTCATGCTTTTAGCAGGGTCAAAAGCTTTGATTGCTCAGTGAAAATAAAGTGGATGATGGGGGGGTTGCACAAATTTACAGTGTGAAATAAAGATTTCTGGTTGTAGATCATGACATTGTGCTGCAGTAACTCAGGGCCAGGGCTGCCATCATGAAATGCGGTTGATTAAAGGCTGTGATTTACCAAGCAGTCCTGATCTGAGAATTTACATTTAAGGAAAATCAATGGCTGACAAACCCCAAGATAGGCAGGAGGCTTTAATCCAGATGAAACATCAGACCTGGATCTGGTACAACACTTAAATGAAGATTTTGACTAAATTCCCGGTTGGCCTTGATCAAACAGGAAACTAACCTTCTGTAAGTTGGGGATGTAGATTGTCGGCATCTCAAACCCACACTTGTTGAGACCTGGACGACGACATAGTTCCTGGACTATCTGCATCATCACCCTCTGTAGAAATGAACACATTAGTAATTATTGAACTTCTGTAAAGAAAAGCAAATATTACAGATGGACTTACCTGTCTGTCCGTTTCATTCCCAGCTTCATCTGCCTTGCTGAGGAAGAACAACAGCTTGTCTCCACATTTCTCCGACAGCTTCTCCACAATGTTGAGCGTGCGTTTGCAGAGTGCCTGACCCATCGGGTCAAAAAATACAAATATCAGGTCTGCCTGTTGCCCTGCACAGGAAAAACATTTATTACAGGAACTTAACAGCTTTAAACTAGACCGCCAAACACAGCTGCAAAGACATACCCAACCAGATGATGGCGCTGTTGACATCAAAAGGGTAGACCATGTCCCCGTCCACCAAACCAGGAGTGTCCACAAACGTCACCAGGCTGAATTTCTTCTGCTTGGATGTGGAGATCTCGGCAGACAGATAGTCCATCACACCTGGAGAATACAAACACTGTGTGTACAAGCAGTTCCTTCAGAATAGTAACAAAGATGATAAATGAATCGTCAGGTCCAAGTCAGGGAGCTGCCTCCCCGAATGACAAAATTAACGTGCTAATGGAGGCTATGCAGCGATCAATACCTGGAAGCCTCAGGGAGTTCAGCAACTTTACACATCATGAACACTGCCAACATTTTTGGCTCATAAGGTTAGATTTCCACCAAAAAACAAAAAAAATGCACAGGATGATTTTATATTTTAAGCCTTTCATCTATGAACACACAGAGCAAATGTGCATCTATTAATTCTAGTTTAACACACACACCCACCACACAAATAAAACTTCTATTCTGAGAACGACAAAAACAATTTGAGGCATTTTAAAAAAAAATCACTGTCCCCGCTGGGGAGCGGTTTGGTTGTCATGGTTGCACACAACAGCTCTTCAACTGGCAGCTTTAGCATGGGTCGAGGGACATAAAGCTAGCCAGTGAAGAACGACTGTGAGGCAACGCACGGTGAGGTTAACACACTACTCAAGACAACCGGCACACATGAACATCCCTCCAACCTGCACCTCTGAGCTCCGGGAACAGGGTCACCATTGAGACATAACCCCACTATTGATTAAATAAACCCCACCCACATCCACCACCACATCCTCAGTCTGCACAGACGCGCACACACACACACACACACACACTTTGGATGACACTGAGGCTATTTTATAGGAAGAGGCAGGTGTTAACACAGATTACATCCTTGTGCTGCAGTGAGCAATGAGCCGCTGTGACACATAGATGTTCAGACAATTGCACATTTGTGCAGATAGCAAAAAGCGTCATGGATTTCTAAGGATGCTGGTCTTTACTTCACTGAGTTAACATCGTTCAAAACATGAAAATCCAGGTATCACGAGAAAAATGTTCATCCATCTGAACATCAGTGAAATAAATCACTCTGATGTAGACACAGCCATTCGCGTTCAAGAAGAAAATCCCATGGGTCTTCTGTGAGGTTAAAAGGAAATGAGAGCCCCTGCTTGCCAATGGGTGCTAAGTTCCTCAAGTGACTGTAACTGAGAAGCTAAACTGGAGACGAAGTAAAGGGCAAAGGCTTCAATAATGCTGCATCGGCTA
Organism: Antennarius maculatus; assembly: GCA_013358685.1. Taxonomy (NCBI): domain Eukaryota; kingdom Metazoa; phylum Chordata; class Actinopteri; order Lophiiformes; family Antennariidae; genus Antennarius; species Antennarius maculatus. Next base: position 21,488,740 of record CM023608.1, read on the forward strand.
AAAGACTGAAAAAGAACTTGTTGGACTAAACACGTCAACCCTGACGCAAATGTACCTGACAGAGAACATGGAAACAACACAGCCTAAAAGCTCGACCATAATGAGTCATTTGACCTGTGACTAAAAGAGCCAATTCTCATGCAGCATGTGGTAGATCCTCCTGACAACAGGTTGAGAAGATAAACATAAAAACACAGCCCAAAGCATCGTCTACGTAAGTCTAAAACATAAAAACACAGCCCTAAGCATCCTCTACGTAAGTCTAAAACTGCATTAAAGAGTGGAAAAGCAAATCCCAAGAAGGATCAAACTGTACGATCAGCATCTACGCCCACAGAAGGATATCTAGAGATTTTTTTCTGATGAGTCATCCTCCGACTGAAAATGTTTTTTTGTTTTTTTTTTAAAATACTATATTTCCAGAGGCACTGATGGAGTTCGTATAAAAGCATGGTGGTAATCCAGCAGCAGATGGTTGGCGTGGCGAAGCTCTGCAGGCCAGCGGATCCGTCGGTGCTGGAGTCGGGGCTGTGGCGTCTCTAAAGGCTGTGACATTTCTCAGCAGCTCCTCCTGACTCCACTGCACTGCCGTCGATGGTGCGTGTGAGTCACACGCCGTACCGTGAGCACTCTGATCTGCACCCAGTGAACCCACACAACAACGCACACACATACATTACTCCCATCCCCTCCCCCCTCCACACTGATGCTCCCACTCAGAAAGCAGGCACACCCAGATTTTCTGCATGACCACCTCAACATCCAGAAGCTTCAGACTACCGCTGACACGCAGGGAGCTGCGAACAATTGTCTTTACAACAAATGTGCAGCTAATTACATCTTCCAAGCGAGCCTGAGCTCATTAACGTGAAGCACCCAAACTGTGATAATCAGAGTGGAATAAGAAACACAAGGATCAAAGAAAAAATGAAGTAAAAATGAGTACAAGGAGTGTGAAATACACACTTTGTCCAACTTTAACAAATCTGGTAATAAACTTGCGCTCTGCTCCCTTCTGCAAATTAACCAGATCCATGTTTTCATGACCCGGCCTGCCTGACTGGTGCACTGAAATCTGCACACATCCCTTCACCTATTACATACACATAGATGCACAGTCATCCTCCTCATCCTCATAAGGTACAGTATTTTCCGCACTGTAAGGCGCACCTACATGCCTTTAATTTTCTCTATAAACGACACTGTGCCTTATAATCCAGTGTGCCTTATATATGAAATAGCCTTTTCATTGAAGGTGCGCCTTATCATCAGGTGCACCTTATAATTCAGTGCGCTTTAAATATGAAAAAAAAAAATTTAAATAGCCCCATTCATTGAAGGTGCGCCTTATAGTCCAGTGCGTCTTATAGTGCGGAAAATACTGTAAATATCTGTGAATTTGCTCACACATATGACACATAGGACTGGGAGATGGTGAGGGCAGAGGGTCTGCTGGCCCAGGACCACAGCACTGTCCATCAATGAGACAAGTGGTATTGTTTGAACAGCGATGCTTCAGGTGCACCAAGGAGCTGAGGGCAACCTGTTTGTATCATGACCATTCCCCCCGAAACCAGATTATGCACCATCATACTGGAAAAAGGCTGCTGGACACACCCAAATTGAACATGTGTCAAGACTTACCTTTGAACTCCAGCAGTGGTCGAAAGTGGGGGTAGAGGTGTAGCGTGGCATTTCCCTGTGAAGTGGTTCAAAAGACAATGTAAAAAATATGATGACAGTTTGCAGTTTGCTCCTGTCTGTTTTAGGTAACTCTCAATAACGTCTGATATCAAACGCTAGAGCTCAGTATGCTCACTTTAAGCTTCTCCCCTACATAATCCTTCCACTCTGCAGTTCTGCACTGCATATATATTATTCATCTTCATCATCTTCACCATGGCACGATATGAATAGAAAGACATAGGAAAAGGATGAGAAAAGACAGAGACATATTATCCACCAACACTCCATGTGCTGAAAGGATTAACTGTGTGTTTGTGTGTACAGACACACACTATACTAAACAACCCAGAGGAGTAGCGTACATGAAGAGAAATCACAACTGACAGATGGCGTGCCTTCCATTCAAGATGACATTGAATGCATTCTTTCATCAACTCATGATGTGTTCAGGTTCAGTTTCACTCAGAAAATTGAGGACATCTCTCTGAATATGAAATACTTAATTTAACAATGACAAGGTCTGGAAATAAATCATAAAATCACTCAATAGAAAGATTCAGCCCCAAAGATCAAAGTATTGCAGTTGTTACGTTTCTCGTTTTACTTGTGCTTTTGGGGCTTTTCATCAGAACATGTAGTCATTCAGCACCAAACCCTTCAATGATCAAAAGGTTTAACAACACACCACTTATCTTTTGACCCAATTTAAAAACAAAACCCTTTCTTTAACTTAAATTCTTTATCTTAAACATCTACATGCAGAGCATGTGTTGCAATAATTCTCAACTTAACGCTTTGATCATGCTTTAATGATTCGTTCATTTTCTGTACCGCTTTTTCCGCTTACATGGGTCACGGGGTTGCTGGAGCCTATCTTAGCAGAAGAGAGGCGGGGAGATGTTCCGGACACGTTTCCAGCACATCGCGGAACCACACGAAAGACAAACAACAACTCAGGCACACTCATACCTACAGACTATTTGGAACCGACCAATTCACCTAAGCTATATGTTTTTGGAGGTGGGGGGAAACCGGAGGACTCAGAGAAAACCCACGCAGACATGGCGAGAACATAGAAAACCTTGCACAGAACAGGACTTCAACATAGAACCGTCTTACTGTGAGGCGACAGCACGCCATCCTGAGAGAGAAAACTCTATGATAACTTTTTCCAGCTGATCCCAAATGACATCGTCATTATTGATACAACCCTCCATGACGAAAAGGCATGAAAGTTTTGGAGAAACTGACATCTACAAGAATGCTTCACCTGGGACATGATGAGGATTGCACCACTGCAATAGTATTGAATGACATGGTAATCACCAGTTGTGTAAAATATTGTAAAGATTTATAGTGTTTATGTTTGGAAGAATTTTTTTTGGTGTCACTTTGGTTTCTTCGTGATTACATCAAAATAGTCATTAAATACTCAAACTACTTATGCAAAATGACGTACAGTATGCTTTGCACACAGGATAATTTGTGTTTTCACATCTCTTGAGTGTGTACTAGTGCTAAGGATGTTGGACGTCTTGATGCTGCTCTTACCGTCAATGATTCTCTTTTGCGACCACTTGTGATGAATGTGAACCCTTGCGTTTCAATGGCAACTCCTGTTTTCTGAATGTGTTCTTCAGCATACCTAAAGTAAATGTAAAGGGTTTCAGAAACTATTCAAAGTAAACAACAGGTACATTCCACAACTGTGGAATGTACCTGCTCATTCCACAGTTGTGGACCATTATGCTCTTTCTATGCTTGAATATTTTAATTTTGTTGGGTCAGTTATTTTTCATGACATGTTAAAAAAGGTCAAAAGATCATCAGGAAAATACAATCCATAATCCACATTTGTGTCTTGATCCATCTCAAAATTCTATCACCTCTTTCTTAGATTAATATCATCTCTTAAACTAAATGTCATCAAAATCCCTTCACAACTTTTCCACATGGAACCAAACCAAAAGACAAACATGAGCAATCACATCAGTTCTCCAAATCTCAATGCCAGAAGAAATAAAAATGTGCATCACCAATTAATGAAAGAGCTCTTCCCTGCAGAATGGTTACCCAGTATCATCACAATGATCTTCTTTCTGGGAGGCAGGAGCCTGACTCCAAGGCTACTGGCAATCTTCACCAAGCCTGAAAACACAAACAGTAGATGTGTACACACAATAAGCCTGGATGAAATATAATTCCTCATTAGCATTCAATGCTTAAAATCAGTCAAACCCGATATTCCAGAATCATTTCTAATATTTGCCTCATTATAAAACCATGAGTATAAGAGCCAAAAAGATTTTGCACAGGAACTGAATGTAAACATAAGAAAATATCTGTCATATTGACTTTTAAATAGAAAGTTGTAACATTTTCTTTCATAAGGAAAATAAATCAAAGGTAAAGATAATTTGTTAAACAAGTATTAAGAATTCGTGAATAATACAGCCTGTAATACACATGTAGATATGAAACAATTCAGGCTGAATATCTATGAGTTAACTAAATTTTCCATTCATCAATCCATTAATTAAAGTGTTATCAGAAACAACAAGCTGAGCTTCTGCGGATCTAATGTTGGATGTGGAATAACTCATTTTAATTTTTTTTTTGTTTCACATTGACACACAATTCTTCACATTCAAACGACACCTAACTAAATGATTTATTTCATATGGGTTCATTTAAACTTAAGCACATCACCTCTTTCGTGCCTCAGTGAAGACATTAAAAAGTAGAATAGCTCGTCTTGTGTCTGAACTGACAGAACTGACAGGTGATATATGGGCGCTGCTCGGCGGGGCTGCAGAGGACCACTCGAGTTCAATGTCATGTTTTTGACACCGACAAACAGCTGCAGCAAGCGGTCCAACTACTGAACACACACGACCAGCCGTGTTCACCTCTAAGTTCACACAAACTTCAGCCTGAATCCTGCACACCATCAACCTGCAGTCATAAATATGTGTTTTGTGTCGGTTTTTACGGTCCTAACTCAGATGTAAACCTTAGCTCTTATTGAGCTCGTTAGTTTATTATTTACCGTTTTCGCTGTCGACATACAGGTCGTGGCATTCTCTCAATATTCTCTCACTCGGTGTGGTGATAGCAGACTCCAGCGGGTTAGCCACGGACCGGGGCTTCCTGCCCGACATTGTGACAACAACAGGCCACCTGCCTCCTCTCCGCTGTTTCCCAAACCACCGGGGGAAGACTTTATGTGTTGCACAAGGACGCTCCGGACGCGAATAAAGCGCCCCCTTCTGGTTAGGCGAGATCACGCCGCTTCGCCGCTCTTGCAGTTTGGTCCCATGACCAGAACGTTTTCATTCAACACCTTTGATCACCTACTATTGATGTGTCAACGAGGACATGCTGAGCGGCCTAGTGATGGGCAGATGTAGCTTCAAAAAACTTTGATGCCTTTCATCTAATTGGTTCACTCCAGCGCAAAGCTTCTTGAGGCGTCATTTGCTCTAGTTGGACATAAAAATACCAGCTGACTTTGAAGTGTGTAGCCTGGATCACTACAGTAGTTGGTTGTCTGGAAGAGAGTGAGAGACGGGGGGCGACACGCCTGCCGATGAACTTTCCTGAGACAGTTTGTGCAGAAATTGTTTGGTTATGCAAACCGATTGTTTCAGCAGCTGTCCTTGTGGCTGGTCTCAGACCATCTTGGAGGTGAACTTGCTGGATGTGCAGGTCCTGGGCTGCTGTGGGTACATGTGGTCTTTGGTTCTGAGGCTGGTTGGATGTACTGCTGAATTCTCTGAAACGCCTTTGGAGACGGCTTATTGTAGAGACATGAACCTTCTGTTCACGAGCAACAGCTCTGGTTGACATTTCTGCAGTCAGCATGCCAATTGCACACTGCCAACAATATCCTACGCTTGTCTAAAATGTCTTCCTAAATAAATAATAAAATGTTTTATCCTGTGGTGAATTTGTAACTCCAAATCGCCCGTAGGTCTGAGTGTGAGCTTGAGTGTGTGTTTGTTGCCCGAAGTCAGCTGAGATGGGCTCCAGTGTGACCCAGGACCTGGATTCGGATGAGAAGATGAATGAACGAATGTCCACACTGTTAAGTGAATTGTGCCTGTGCTACCAATAGATGGCACAAAATAGTCCGTCAATCGACTGAACCCATTTGAGTTCCAGTGTAAGGTGAAGCATCAGGGTACCCTTAAATGGAGGAAACGGAACGTAGGCCTGTTTCAGTAAAGAAAAATTATGTATTATAGTAAGTGCTGCAATATACCAAAATTTGTTTCTACTTCTTGTGTTCAGTCAGTGGTTGGTTTAATTCACGTTTATTTTTCTTATGTTCCTACATATTCCTTTTTGAAATTTGAATTCCTTTTTGCGTGAATCTCTTTTGGATTTTGTGTCAATGTGACGATCTTGTAACTTGGCTTTTGTGAATAAATGTGATTTTGAAAACCAAAATCTTCTTCTTCTTCTGCTTTGTCTTTGTGTTCTTCCTGTAAATGATTTACTAGCGAATGACCCTTGTGTTCTTTATAATGATGTTGTAGTTATATCTGAAGATAATCACACATGGTATCATAAAACCAAACTTCACCAGCTCTGCCCCCTCTTTCTTGTGCTCCCTGTCTTTCTCTCAGATGGTCCACAACACCACACCATGCAAACCATAACCTGGGATAGAAAGAATCTTGAGATCATTTGCTGCACCAGCCAATAGAACGTTGTAAAGCTCCTGTTGACTGGAACATAATTCATAACTGGTTCACTTGCATTGTTTTATGTAGGCATCAAAATGAATAATGATCAGGACTTTGCGCATCCAAAGAAAGTGGTAAGTTAAAAATCAACTCGGTGTTAATGTTACAAGTCATATAGCAATAGAGAAATGACCACACTGCCAAGAGTAGGTAATCGCTGTATGTCCATATTGATATTGTTGTTTTCTATACCTTTTTATTTTTTACAATTTTTTTCTGAGTCACAAACCAAATATCCATGTAGATAACCAGGAAATACTGGACAATAGTTGTGTTTAAAGTGAAGAATAAAAGTTAAAGTAATGTTCTCATGAAATATGGTGCAGTATCACATCTTAACGAAACATTAAAGGTGTCGTGTGTTTACAGTATTATAAAGGGTTTCTGACACACATTGATTTCATCGCTTATGATATGGACCCATTATAAGTCTTTTAATATGACATGATGAGGTTTTGTATGCTGTGGAAAGATTCTTCTAGTACTGATCATCCTTTGGACATATTCATAATTCATTAAAGCTTATTGGGTTTTCGCAATTTTGTCACACATCATGTTTGCAGTTATGAATGTCATTAAGTTATTCAGAAAAGAGGATAAATACCAGGCAATCAGGCAATTTGTAACAATGGCGCACAAATTTTTTTATAAAGCATTGATAACTCAATTTCCATGAAAAGCTCAGCCCATTCCCAGACTCAGAGACGTTTAGACCACGATTTAGCATTTTTCTTACCCTTAACCAGCCGCTCTTTATATGTGAATCCACATTTGTCCAGAGATGTCACAAGAATGCTTTTTGTGGGCCATATGGTTAAATATTGATTTGCCATTTCCCAGTAGAATTTCACTGTCTCATTTTGCAGTGAGTGAGGAAAATAACTTTTTCCAGTCTCTAATGTTAATGAAATGCAATTAAAATAAGAAAGTCAGAGGAGAATATCATTGAGAGCAGCGTACTTTTGCTCGAGCTTGGCAAGCCATGTACCAGCATGGATCAAGAATCAGAATTGAGATAAGATTATTTGATTATAAAACAATATAGTTATTATATACTGTATACGGTATACTTGCAGGTATGACAAATAACAAAACAGACCGCACACATTATGGTGGTTATACTCTTAAAGTTAGCTGTTTCTAAAACTGGTAAGTTTAAGTTCATCAGTGCCACTGTTGCGTCAGAACATGTAGTTTAGCAGGTTCGGTGTCAGCTTGCCAAATATAACCATTTTTATACTAACAGATAACAATAATAAAACTTTAACAAGACATGGTAGCAAACAGTTGTATTATTGATCCTTATTCAGTCATTTCACTTGAGGGTATGTCTATGTCAGATATGTTTACAAAAACATACACAAACGCAACACAAAGCTTTGTTTATATCTACAGTTGGATGCTTTGTTTGCTTTTATACTATGAGGTACTGTTCATTCATAAAGCCAGCAGACATGTTGATTTTTGTTCACTATTAATTTTTGTTTTTGTGGAAAACTGACATCAGAAGCGGCAGTGGCTCAGCGGTAGAGCGCGAGGTAGAGAGGATCGTCCAATGTTTCAAAGATCGGCAGTTCGATTCCCGCTCCCGCCCAAAAAAGAACACCCGGAGGTGAGCTGACAGTGGGAGGTGTCAGCTCCCCTCCGGAGCACTGCCAAGGCGCCCTTAAGCAAGGCGCCATCCCCCTTACAAGCTGCTCTTTGTGGCGCACCACAAAAGGAGCTGCCCGCCCCTCTACCTCCTCTGCATGCGTGCAGGCCCCTTGTGTGTGTGTTTGTGTGTTCAAGGCCTGTACACACATATACATATAATATGCGTGGTTTGAGCTAACTAGAGTGTGCCACTAATTTCCCTGCGGGGATTATAATCAGTATATTAAAAAAATAAAAAATATATAAAAATTGCAATAGCTGGTGTGTCCTTGGGCAGACAAGCTTTCCATAGACCTTCAGGGAAACATAACTGAGCCAAATATCCCTTTTTAATAAGATAATGCCATGAAATCCTGATCTACACAGCAAAATGTGACATCCCTTTTTCCTCATCTCGTGGTAATTTCAACCAATAGAACAATTGTACAGTCCTCCTGATAAAATCAGGCTGTGGCTACTGGCCCCACTGTTCTTAAGTATATTGCATACGCTGGGACGAGCATTTGAAGCAACATGTCAAAACGGTTTTTGGATGAATATGAACCACTGCTTGTCAAAGAAATCAAACCTGCAGCGCAAACAGAGGTATGTGAATTAAAATGAATTAAAGTTTTGAATCAAAAAGGTGTTTGATGTAACCTCATCTGTCTGTCACTGTTGTTTCTTATATGTTTTATTGCAGTTGCCAAATCTTCTGCTAGCTGCATTTGCTGCGTGTATAGGAGGAACCTTTCAGTATGGATATAATATATCGGTCATCAATGGACCCACAGAGGTAATACATCCTCACTGAACCAGTTAATACCAGTTTTTATAATGTAATTAATGTTAAGGTGGACAGAAGAAGCCTAGAAGCAATCAGATCCTCTCCATAATAAATACAGCAATATATTCTTTAAAATAAGTGAAAATCTACTTGACCCATTTTGACCCCTTTAATAATTGAACTACAGTATACAGTATATGTACTACTTGTTTGTTTGAGTTAATTAATGTCCCTGAGCTTAATAGATTTGTATTTTTTTTTGTAATTAGTCACATTTTTTCAATACCCATATTTTATTTATATCCAGTATACATATTTGCTGTACTGTATATAAAAATATGTGGTACCATTATTTCCTTAATATTTTAGATCTGTCATTGTAATTTCACTTGCTCAATCCCTCTGAACTGTCTTCTTCATTTTAATTCCAGTATGTTCACAATTTCATCAACCAAACAGTCAGTGATCGTTACCAAACAGGCATATCCGATTATCTCCTCACACTTCTTTGGTCCATCATCGCAACCTCATTGGCCATAGGAGGATTTTTCGGGTCAATAATCAGTGACACACTAGCTGTAAAACTGGGAAGGTCAGGCCCAAATTATTTTGACAAAATATCCTGTTTTACTGTATTTCATTTATAAAGTTGTAATATGACATTTCCAGGAAGGGGGCATTGTTGGCCAACAACATATTTGCAGTAATGGCTGCTCTGATGATGGGTCTGAGTTATCCTACAGGACTATATGAGCTCCTCATTGTTGGACGTCTTCTGTGTGGAATAAATGCAGGTTAATGATTCAGTATTATCCTAATTTCCTAATATACATATTTAACAAAATACTCAGTCATACATACATACTGTACATACATCTACAGTACCTTCTAAAATATCCAGTTGTTAATTTAAATTGTAAATTTGTGCCTTGAATTATAATTTGTTATTCTGGAAAGCACTTTGAAGGATTGCTATGCTTTAGTTTACCGATCAAATGTGAATATATATACAGTATATATATTTGTTTTTAACATCAAACATCTAAGATGGGGTTTTAATCCTGTTTTGTCTTCACAGGCATTGGCCTTTGTGTTCAAACTCTGTACCTGAGTGAAATACCTCCAACTACTCTACGTGGTGCCATGGGAATAGGAACTTCTGTTTCTATTACATTTGGAATCTTGGTTGGACAAGTAGTTGGTCTCAAGTAATGCTGAAAATATTAAAAAATTAAAATTACATAATAAATCTTAACGTTCCCTTTGAATCTTGATCCAATGGATTGTTTTATTGTTACATCCTCTCAGAGAGTTCTTGGGAAAAGAAGAGCTGTGGCCCTTCCTGCTCTCAACCACATGCATTCCAGCATTCTTGCAGCTTCTCATCCTGCCCTTTTCCCCAGAGAGTCCTCGTTATCTCCTCATTGACAAAGGAGATGTTGACGGATGTAAGAAAGGTAAAATGATTTCTTGTAATTCAATACAAATTTGAGTCACTTAATGACTTTTAAAGACGATGTGCATGTGATAGAGGTTGATGATTCATTGTCTGGAATCAGAGCCAAAGACATTCAGAGTCACACATGTGATCACATGCACACGTTGCACACTACAGTCTTTTTTGTTTCTGACAAGACCCTCATTTAATGAGATCCTGAAACCTGATCACATTAGAGCAGTAGTCTATGTGGGCAGAGATGTTTTCATACTGTGTGTGATATGTTCTCATGCTTACAGCCTTGAAGCAACTCCATGGTGCCCGCTACGAGCAGGAATGGAAGGAAATTGAGGAAGAAAAGAAAAATCTTGGTAGTGTCAAGGCTAAGACAGCATGGGAGGTCATGGGAGACCGTAGCGTTCGCTGGCAGCTCATCACCATCTCTCTGCTCAACGCTGCACAGCAGCTGAATGGCATCAATGCTGTATGTAGATGTCAAAAAACTGTCCCTGATATTTTATTCTCTGTCCTTCTGTCAAGGATGAATCTTAAAATCAAACAAATCCCTCAAAAGTGACCAAAAGATGCCTTTTTATTTATGCAGTTCTTTTGCTTTTCTATATTTCCTGTAGATTTACTTTTATGCAAACTATTTGTTCAAAGAAGCTGGCATTCCCGATGATAAAATACCATATGTGACCATGGGTTGTGGAGCCTGTGAATGCGTCACAGCTTTAACATGTGTAAGTATTCATTTCACCAGTGATAGCTCATAAATTGGCTGAATTATATGAAGGAAATACAGGAAAATACATAAATAAGAATGATGGAAAACAGTAAAAAAAAAATCTGTCAAAAGTTCAAGCATGCATCACATTGTCCACCTATATGAAAAACTGTCCCAATATATTCGGAAGGAATCCTGTCATTTAAACTGTATATACAATATTAAAACAATAATAATGTTAAGCTGGAACAAAACAGTTAATAACCCCTGAAAGATCAGAGAAAAATGAAATCTGTGTGAAGAATGTTTTCGATCTTGTGACACACGATGTGTCTCACAGGGTTTTCTCATCGACCGCCTGGGGAGGAGAGTGCTCATCATAGGAGGATACGGGATCATGAGTGTCTGCTGTGTTTTATTCACCTTAACGCTCAGTTTTCAGGTAAATACAATCCAGGTGTGTTAATAATTCTGTTATAATACACAGTATATCACCACTGATGAATTCTCTGCTCATGTGTTCTTTCAGACTGCCAGCCCTGTGATTCCATACTTGAGTATGGTGTGTGTATTTATTTTTATTCTCAGTTTTGGCATGGGTCCAGGTAATACACAGTCATCAGCAACGTTATCGCAGGTGATGCCTTTGCACAACATCTGACAGTGATTTCTATTAATGCTTCTGCTCTGAAGGTGGCGTGACCAACATCTTGTCGGCTGAACTGTTCACACAAACCGCCCGTCCAGCAGCATTCATGATTGCTGGATCAGTGAATTGGCTCAGCTTCTTCTTCATTGGGATGGTTTTCCCTTTTATTGTGGTGGGTATCCAAATGAATTCATCACGACCTACATTCTTATGATCAGATGTTTTTATGGTGGTCGGAAACTTTCTGATTTTGAAAGGAAGCATTGTGGGATGTGAGTTTTATGCGACAATGCGTGCCTGCCCCCCCCCCCCCCCTTTTCTGTTACTAAATCTCAGAAGTCTTTGTGACGTAAATGTAGAACGTAAAATGGATTTAAAAACTTCAAATTAAAAGGACTTTATGTAGGAAACATCTTCAAAGGATAAACTTACAGAAAAATAATAATGCAATTATCACATAACCACAACTATTTTTTTGCTCTCAATCTTTTAATCATTGCCTGATTGAATTGAGTGTGTGCTGTGTTTTGTTATATCTGCACAGATCGGGCTGCAGCAGTATTGTTTCCTGGTGTTCCTCGCTGTTTGCTTCTTAACGGCTCTGCAAATTTTCTTCTTCATTCCTGAGACAAAGAACAAAACCTTCCTTGAAATCCAGAATAAGATCAATTCCTCCAACAATGAAAACCATTCCGATGGATCAGGGACTGTACTGTTATCAACTTCTTTATAAAATATAAGCTGTGACTGAGTGGTGGTTTTTTACTGTTTGAGTCACAAACATTCATGGTTGCCACACACAGGGCACATCAGGCCATTATAAAATATGTAGCATAATGATGAGAGGTGTTTATGGAACCTTGGCTCAACATTGAAATTGCAACGTTTACCTACTTTGTACTTTGTACTACTTCTGTATAAACCATTAAAGTATGAATGAATCTCTGAAAAAAAAACTAACTAACTAATGCAGACTTATTGTTTTTAGCTGCTCCACAGTTCATTATAGAACACTGGATTTATTGAAGTGTGCATGAGGCATGTTTAAGAGACGGTGGAAAGACCTTAGAAGAACTGATGCTTAAATCCAAATATTTTTCAAACATCATAAAATATGTGTGGAAAAGTTTTAGTTTATGTTCATACTTCATGTTAACAGTAGCCCTTTCACTATGAATACATTTGCTCAACCACCCTGCGGGTCAGAGGTCTGCAGGGTTCATCCCAAATGAGATGTTAGGTCATTGTTGGGTCATGTGTACATTAATGATGGTGTCAATATTAACCATTTTATACTGTTGGTTAGTTTAATTACAATGCAACATATTTTGTAAAGTATTTATATTTTCATTAAGATTAACAATTAAATAAACATAAAAATGAAATGGTGGGGTATTTTGGTTAGTATACTATTTAATGAACTGTGTTGGAATGATACCGTAAATTAGCACAGAATCAATATAGTTAAGCTAAGTACTAGAAGGTTAACTAGTCTAATATTTACATTTATAAATTTGTGTATTACAATAAAAAATAGTGATGTACCACTGATACCGGACAGCTTTCACACTCATTGTTCACGTTTTGAACAATATGACAACCCTTTTCTTTGTTTTCAAATTGGTGGTACATCCATGATAATACATGCAGTTCAGGTTTCATCACAAGATCAGATCACAAGACTTGATCTCAAGACTACTCAGTTGTTCTTCAGTAATCTTAAAGTCTGATGATGCAGCAAATTGGCCATTATGCCTTTATGCCTTTGTTATATAAGTGATCAAAAATGACCTCTTTCTTGTTAAAATAATCCACCCTCATAAAATGTGGAGAGAAAATGCCATCTACAAAGATGTGGCATAGCCAAGATCATGATAATGGAACCACTGGCACACTGGAGGCATATTGACAGGGTAGTAAATACTCAATATTCCATACCAATAATCAGAATTTGTATATTAGCCTGATATACCTTAAAACAGAATCTGACATGTCATTACTAAAGCAGCAAACCCCAATGACACCCACAAGAGGCCTATTCAAGACAAAACAATAAGAAATTGTCAGGGCATGATGTACTTTGAATTGGGCAACCTTACATTGGTGCTGTTCTGACTGTACACAGTGGCTTCACAGCTCTGAAAAGACTTGCAAATTGACCCCAAATGAAACGCTATTGAAAGCCAACTTTTAGTGTTAGTAAGAGGGTATGTGTAACAGCATGAACATCCTCACAGACTCAGCAGCAGCATGGGCCTATTATGTAAAATGGTATAATTTCTGGTTGTATCTTTTGCAAAATTGATGCTGTTTATGTTTTTAGTGTTGTTTTTCTGTAATGCCCGAGTAATATGAGTTAAAGTTCTTATTATCTTAAACCTCGCAGTTTGTCTTCTTTCTCCTGCCTGTGAGTCCTACACACTCCAGGCCAGCAGGCGGCGGTAACGCGCCGAACATCGAAGTGGATCCGTTGACTAAGAACGAAGCTCCTCCTATTCAACATGGCGACCTAGTGGTAGGCCATGCCTGTTTATTGACATATATTGAAAATCATAACTTATGCTATATTTCGTAGCATTTAATGACAATGTCACGACTCATCATTAAAAATCTCCCGAATGGGGTAAGTATCCAGCCCGAATGTCAGCTCACTGTCAGGGTAGCCCTGTTTCTCCAGCCCACTGGAAAGTTAAAACCTCTTTTCTTCATGTGTAGATGAAGGAGGAGAGATTCAGGTCGATGTTTGCTGCCTTTGGTACGGTGACAGACTGCTCACTCAAGTATACAAAAGATGGCAAGTTCCGAAAATTTGGTTTTGTGGGGTTTAAAACCGAGGACGAAGCTGAAAGCGCTCTAAAACATTTTAACAAGAGCTTCGTGGACACATCTAGAGTGACGGTAAGAGTCCACTTGTAGCTTCACAACTGAACTGGTGGACATTTTTATGTCCATGTGTGAATCCACAGTTGTCAACTATTATAGGTGGAGATGTGTAAAGCCTTTGGAGACCCAGATAAAGGAAAAGCCTGGAGCAAACATACCCAGAGTTCGGGCGCGGAGAAAAGTTCCACTACTAAAGATACCAACAGCAAAAAGGTACTGGCCAGAAAACTATCTCCTAAAGGAAACTACCAAAGCTGTCACCCTGCAATTTTACATCTAAAGTTCAGATGTTGTTGTCTGAACATTGTTTTAAAAGACACTAACGTGGTTAGACTTAACAGCTTTATTTCTAACAAATAATATACATGTTTGTTTCTTTCCTCAGAAACAGCCACAGATAAAGGAAAACAGCAAATCTCTTGGAAATGTGAGTAAATTTGTCATTAATCAGAGCATTTTTACCATTAAACACTAAGTATGTAAGATCTGAATATGAATAACCCAAGTAAATCTTTTTCTATACTAAATGTAGCATTCCAGAACTTCAGCTACTAAATGAAAGAGGTTATATTGTCTGATGTGCATTAATGCATTAACATTTTTTGTTTTGAAAAAGTATAGAATTATTTTTGTGCTTGATGCTGTCCACTTAATAGTTTGGATGTTTCATCAGTTTTGCATTGCGTAATTGTGTTATTCTAATCTTTAGTGTGTATGATATTTTAAACATTCACTACTTCCTGTGTGTGTCAGCTGGAACAGGATGAAGGATTCAAGGAATTTCTCTCAGTGCATCAGAATCGTGGCCAAGCACCAACATGGGCAAATGATGCCATGCAGAAAACAGTTGATCCTGAAGGTAGAAGAACAAAGAGTCAGGCAAAGAAGAAGCCTGTATCTGACGACTACCTTAACTTTGATTCTGACGAGTCAGAGGATGAGGATGAAGAAGAAGAAAAGGATGAAAGTGAAGGTTGGTATCAGTAATTTCTTTTCAGTGGATGTAAATGAGTGCCAGTCCTGAAATGTTCTCATTCACTGCTTGAAGAAGGACTCTTTATGTCATCTTTAGATAGATCTAAATCTGTATGTATATAACTTGACAAAATAGCATTAGCAGCTGGCCTCCAGCCCTTTCAGTGATCTGCATTTGTGGGCCATAGCCTTTGGAGGGTACAGGTTGTTGGATTTGAGTGAAATGACATGCAGCACATATCATTTTAAGAATTCACAAAATTATCAAGAACTTCCATACACTGTACAAAGTGAAATTCAAACATAAAGTAGATAAATGCATCCATTTCACATGTGCTAAAATATTTACATATTGTGGTGGTGTATGCATTTATAAAAAGAGTTTAAAATATTAATTAATGGGATCAGTTGTAATGAACTAATGATGTGTGCATGTTTGTTTCAGGTACCACTAAAGAAACACTGATGTCTGCCTTGTCAGACATGGACTACCTGCGCTCAAAGGTGGCACAGACAGATGACACCATGGAGGAGAGTGAAGAGAAGGATGTTGATGAAGGCAGTGATGGTGAGGATTGTGATCCTGTGCAGCACGCAGACAGTGCCTATGAGAGTGGTGACAGAGAAAATGTCTCAAAAACCAAAATGACAGTTTCATCTGTGGATAAAGAAAAAACCACAACAAAGAAAGGTGCCAAGCAAGAGGTGACAATTCCTTAAAATCTACCTGTAAATCGTTGCTGTGGAATATAGTGGACAGTTTTTTCAGTGTGAACAATGTTTATATTTCCGCATTTTATTACAGATGGAACCAGCAACAGAGTTCACTGTGAAGCTACGAGGAGTTCCTTTCAATGTGAAAGAGGTCAGGGACCTAGAACTTATTTTTGTATAGCAATGACAATATTCTCTTTCAGAAACATTCTGTATATTTTATGTGCATGCAGCGATGACATTAATTCTTTTTATGTTTAACATCAATAGCAACAAATTCGGGAGTTCATGACACCGCTGAAGCCTGCAGCAGTCCGCATAGGGAAGAACGAAAGTGGAAATAGAACAGGTTTGTCATTTAAAGCATTCTTCAAGGATATTCAGATGTTTTTCACAATATATGTTGACAATATTTTAAAGATTTTTTTATGCCGAATGCCATTTAGCTGGTGGGTAATTATTGTGTGTGCGTAAATACATGTATTCGATCAGTATATTTCTCTTTTGTGTTTGTTTCAGGTTATGTCTATGTGGACTTGCACTCTGAAGAACAGGTGGAAAAGGCCTTGAAAAAGAATAAAGACTACATAGGTGAGGATTATATTTTGGTCTAGTGTACTTTGCATTATTTTTGTTCTTGGTAACATCCTGACATGCATTCCACCTGTTTTTTAGGTGGACGCTACATTGAGGTTTTCCGGACAGATACCTATAAAGGAAAGAGAGAGAGAAAGGAAAAGGAAATTGACAGGAACTTCACTAGGAAGCTCAAGGAGGATGAGGAGGAGGAAGATGTTGCTGAGTCTGGTCGACTTTTCATTAGAAATCTTCCTTACACCTGTACTGAGGAAGAGATCAAAACATTATTTTCTAAACATGGTGAATAAAAAACTCCATATCTAAAAAAAAAAGGTTTTAAAAAACCTTTAGTCGTTGTTTATAATTTACTTTTTTGTCCAGGTCCTTTATCTGAGGTGCATTTTCCCATTGACGGCCTGAGCAAGAAACCCAAAGGGTTTGCTTTCATAACTTACATGATACCAGAGAATGCTGTGACGGCACTTGCTCAGCTGGACGGACATATATTTCAGGTATTTGACCATTTACTTGTCTGACATTTCACTTCATGCCACAGAAGCAGAACCTGCTTTAGTTTCAGGATTTTGCTGTATAATAAATGAAGCTGAGGCTGTTCAGAAAAACCCATTCCCTTTTCTGTGTTTAGGGCAGGATGTTGCATTTGCTTCCCTCAACACTGAAAAAAGAAAAGACATGCCCTTCAGATGCTGGTGGTCCTGGGTCTTCATCTTATAAAAGGCAAAAGGATGCTAAAAGTAAAGCCTCAAGTTCCAGGTAATATATTTAGAATCACATTAATCTTTTGGTATCCTTTTGTGAACTTTATTTTTGTCCATGAATCAGTCATTTTTGTTTTTACTTAATCAGTCTCTCCTCCTGTTGATTTTATATCTCCTTCAAGCTCTCACAACTGGAATACCCTGTTTTTGGGGACAAGTGCAGTGGCAGATGCCATTGCTGAAAAATACAACACCACAAAAAGTCAAGTTCTGGACCATGTGAGTAATAATGTTTCCTGTTCATCTTCTTTTAACCTTATGAAAACGTCTGGTTACAGTTGCAAATTTATTCTGGGTGTTTAACGGGTTCTCTGACACCAAAAATCTATAGAGTGATTCATGAAAAGATTATGTTGTGTAATGTCGTCAAGGCAGTGGACATTTCTCTGTGAGGTAACCTTTAAAAAAAGAAATCTTTCATGTTAAAAAATACTCTGACAGCATTGTGTGCTTGTATATGTTTTTTTACGGACTAAGCAGCATCATGTTGGATGACATCATATCCTCAAGTTAAGGTTGACACAGCTAGATGTGTCACTCTTTCATCTGTTACAACCACTTCAGCTGGTGAATCAGTTCAGCCCACAGAGCACTCGGTTTTAAGTGTTTTGATTCTCCTCTGGTCCTTGCCCCACTCTGCAGGAGTCAAAGGGAAGTATTGCAGTGAGGATGGCTCTGGGAGAGACGCAGATTGTTCAAGAGACTCGACAATTTCTACTAGATAACAGTGTCAGCCTGGACTCCTTTAGCCAAGTATGTTTAATGTAACCTCCCTTTCCCTCTTTGGTTAATAACAAAACTTAAACAAATTTGTGTATCCATAATCCACTTCAGCTCAGATGTTTTTCCTGTTTGCAATTTTTCCTCCTGGTGTACAGGCTGCAGCACCAAGGAGTACAACTGTTATCCTGGTGAAAAACCTTCCAGCTGGAGTGACTGTATCAGAGTTGGAGGAACTCTTCTCACCTCATGGCTCTTTAGGCCGGGTGCTACTGCCACCGTCAGGACTCACAGCAATCATTGAGTTCCTTGAGCCGACAGAGGCGAAACGAGCATACACTCGATTGGCGTATAGCAAGGTGTGCTTATCTTTAAACTTGCAGAATCTGCACATGCAGGATAGTTTAGGGAAGAATTCTTTATACAAGATTTGTTCTTATCTTGAAACACTCTAGTTTCAGCACATCCCGCTCTATTTGGAGTGGGCGCCAGTGGGGGTTTTTGTGGCGGCCAAACCAGACCCAGGTAAAAGAATTTCGAACACAATGTTTTTCAAGATTAACATTTTTAGAAGGATTCATTCGTGATCGGAATGTAATTTGATTTTCTTCAATCAAGTATTAGAGAAAACAGATGCAGAGTATGAAGAGAAGAAGGAAACAACAGAAGAAGATGATGAGGAGGAGGAGGAGGAATCCAGTCCTGGTTCAACGCTTTTCATTAAGAATCTTAATTTCAGCACAACAGAGGAGAAATTACAGGAGGTTAGTCAGTTTTTACATTTGACCTTCAGGCAGTGGGTTTGAGAATAGCTTGATGTTTAATATTAAAAAAAACTAAAATAGTTTTTTTCTTTTCTTGCAGACATTCTCCAAATGTGGAAGGGTCAAGTCCTGCTCCATCTCAAAGAAGAAAGACAAAACTGGTACTAAACATTAAAATCACATAAGGGAATTGCTCTACTGCAATTCCCTAATTTCCCTGTTACTTAGTTTGAAATAACAGGGAAATTCATAATTTTGCCAACGTTACCTATAATTTGAACAAGGTTCAAATTAGTTGATTTTTTTTTCAGGACCTTGTGTTTTGTTTTGTTTTTTTAAATCTCTAAAGCAGAGTCGCTTTAAGATGTTGATTTTTAATTCCAGGCAAGCTGTTGTCCATGGGCTACGGGTTTGTCCAGTATCAGACAGCCGAAGCAGCACAAAAAGCCTTGAGACAACTACAGGTATATCCATATTTCCTCAATGAAATACTGAGTTATTTTTGCTGTTCCAAAAACCTGGTTCTTGTCTAATGTGTTATTTCTCACTACCTTCCACCAGCACTGTACTGTGGATGATCACCAGTTAGAGCTGAAAATTTCTGAAAGAGCAACAAGGTAAAATGTGCTTTGGGGGATTAATTCCCCATTTTTTTAGTTTAGTATAATATAATTTAGTTTGGTTTAAAAAATTAAACTGAAATGAAAATTATTTACAAATTTTTAAAAGCAAAGTTGTAAACCAAAGGGATTCCCAGTTAAATTTTCAGGTATTCACCTGAATATGAAAAAATAATAGAATATGACTGTGTTTATCTGGCAGAATTTAGGTTATTTCTCATTAAGTCTTTTTCCTCTTTGTGCAGAACAACTGAAGTGTCACACAAGAAGAAGCAAACTGAGAAGAAACAGACGGGATCCAAAATCCTTGTGCGCAACATTCCCTTCCAAGCTACTGTCAGGGAAATTCGGGAGCTCTTCTGGTAGTGGTCATATTCACATTCATACTAACCTATAAAATTTAAGTGCATCCCGGTGGAGAACATTAGGAGTGAGTGAATTTAATCAAAATGTGATTCCTTCCATCTGTCCTTTCAGTACATTTGGGGAGCTGAAGACGGTCCGTATTCCAAAGAAAGCAGCTGGTTCAGGATATCATAGAGGCTTTGGGTTTATTGATTTCCTTTCCAAACAGGATGCGAAGGTTTGTGTATGATTTAGGCTTTCAGCTGCAAATTACTGAAATAAATTCACTGTCCTGATGTGCTACCTTAAAGTGCACCCTTAATAATTCCCTGTTCTCTATGTAGAAAGCATTTGCTGCACTCTGCCACAGCACCCATTTGTACGGGAGACGTCTGGTGCTGGAGTGGGCGGAAAATGAGGAAACAGTTGAGACATTAAGACGGAAAACAGCAGAACATTTCCATGGTAATACACCAAGCGTTCATTCACAAAACTTTGAAGAAATTGTAAGAACTGTTATGAATTTCTTTATTTTTTTCATGTCAGTGAGTGCCAAGAAGCGGCGAAAAGCAGAGGTTCTGGAGGGAATCCTGGAGACAATGGAAACGGATGCACTGACGGAGGACTGAATTAACTGATTTCTGATACACAAAATGAATCAATATTCATTTATTTTTTGTGTAAATATGATTGTGTAGATGGAACACTGCAGATTTGAAACCTTGGCTTCACAATAACTATTTTGTATGGACGTCCACCTAAATGATAAAAGAAGAAAGTTGATGCGTTATTTTTAAATAAATAATGCATCAATTTATGAAGCTGAAAAAGAGCATGCAAATTCATGATTCTGTGAAATGTATTGATGAATAAAATTATTAATATGTTTAATTGTTAAAAGTGAATAAGGAATAAAATTTGATTTTTGTCTCATAGAAACTATCCATATTAATTTACAGCCTGCAATAATCATGGCTAATTAAACCCAGTAGTTTCCCTCCCTCCTGAATAAAGTAATTTTTTTTGGAAAACTGTCGAGTTCGAGGCGATGACGCGTGACCGGAAGTCCTTCTCTGTCATATGACCAGTCCGTTTCGCGTTGTCACATGACTTATTCATGCAATATGGCGTCAAGACGGAATGGGACAGCGACTGCTGGAGCTTTTCCAAAAGTTTCAAACATGTTTGCTCTTTTTAGCGGCTTGTTGTTTGTTTGTGTCTCTGTTCGGGCTGAAATACGGAGTGCTGTTATTGACAAACAAACCGGACAGCTGACTCTCGTAGAGGGATATCAGGACGACTTTGTGGCTTGGGTGAATTTCACGGATGACATTAAAAAATCAGGGTGAGTCTTTTGGCTGGATGCTTTCTTTCGCTTTTTAAAAATCACGGCCTGTCTATCCTCACTAGCTTGTTGATTAGATACTTCTAACATTAAACTAGTTAATAAGTGAATCCATTTTCTTTTCCTCGAGCTGATTTATTATGACTTTATATATTTGCATATTTAATCACGACTGATTCTCAGAGGCCAAATTTATCTCTTCATCTGTTTGCTTTAGAAAATCAGCCCAAACATGACATAACACTTCATTTAAAGTGATAAGAGCAAAACAATTGCGTAAACTGGATTATTTTTTTCAATAGTTTTCATAAATTTAGTCTAAATATAGTTGCTGATGATATTTCTCTAGATATCTAATTTGCACTTCTCCAAACGACATGGAAGCTCAAAAGCAGAAGTGAAACACAAGAAGAGGTCAAGAAAGTCTTAATTCAGCAAGGAGCTCTGTGCAAACAAATAATGTTATGAAAGCCCAAAAGCTAAAATTACTTAAAGCAGTCTTTCCGAACCTGACATTTAATTAGCTAGAATAATTTACACCTGAGAAACCATTTGTCACATCTGTTAATGAGTACGAGTTGGTACAGCCTTTGACCTGTCATCTCCAAGCCTATACTATGAGCAGGTGTTCATAAATGTAACATGTATAAACTTGCATTTATTAGATTGTCCTTTTTTTCAGCTGGTCTTTCTTGGAGGTCACCACCAGCAGTCATTACAATGACAGCATTCAGGCATATGCTGCTGGTGCAGTGGAAGCTGCAGTCACATCTCAGGTCAGTGTCAGTTCACAGGCCTGTTTGTCCTTGACTCGCCAGTCAATGAGCATACTCTATTTTCTGGCTTTTTATTTAATTTGCAGTTTTGTTTGTTTTAGCTCATCTATAAACACTGGATGAACACTCTCATGGGATACTGTGGGCCCTTCACATCTGAATCTGGTTACTGTGAGCGTGTTAAGATTTATATTGCAAACAGTCTGCAGTGGGTTCAAGAGCAAATAGAGAAGCAGAAGAATTCACCTTATTGGTATCAGGTAAACAAAGAGCTTTTTGCATTAACGCAAAAGATGTTTAAACACCTGAAAGAATGTGACTTTCATTCTTTCTTCATGTCAGGTGCGTCTGGTGCTCCTGCAACTGAAAGGCCTCGAGGATAGCTACAATGATCAACTGTCATTTCCACTAGGCTCATTGTCTTTCAATCCATTTGGTTTCATGTAAGTGGTTGTCTCTGTTCTAATTAGTCAAACATACTTTCTCTGTGTTTCTGAGAGCTCTTGTTATTGTCTCACATTTTTTGCTGCTATGTGCAACCAGACTTTTCCAGTTGGGTGGAGATCTGGAGGATTTGGAATCAGCTCTCAACAAATCCAGCAATACTCGACCTCTTGGATCTGGCTCCTGTTCTGCTTTGATTAAGCTGCTGCCAAACAATAAGGAACTGTTTGTGTCACATGACACCTGGAACACCTACGGGTCCATGCTGCGTATCATGAAGAAATACATTTTTGCCTTTAAAGTTTCTCCTTCAGGTAACTGCTGCTTCATTATTAACATGGGAAAACATGCACATTTGTTTATTTTGCTTATTTGTGAAGATCAACATTATTCTTTCATTTGAAAAAGAAATATTAAGTAGCAAGTTTGCTTACTTTGCTTACACATACTGTAATCTTTGGCTCTGCAAAAAGAAATCTTAATGTTATTATTACATATTGTTTTCAGACAATGACCTTCTTCCTGGAGGAATTCAAGCATTCTCATCTTACCCGGGATCAATTTTCTCTGGAGATGATTTTTATATCCTCAGTAGTGGTTTGGTAAGAATTGTTTGTGTTTGAAATGATGGCATTTGTGTGTACGGGTAAGGTCCAATGTTTGATCACTGAAGGACTGTGGTCACGACACTCCATTCGACAAGATAACACAAGATAATATCTGGAACTTCCCACCAGCCCTTCAGAATTGGAGAAGCCTTTTGGATGAGACGTGAAATGCTTTCAAGCTTTACCTTCAAGCCAAAGTGACTATTCCACTGTGACCTGGATAACTGAGAATCTCCTCATACGACATAACGCTACTTCTAGCGTAGCCCAGTATACTAAACACTGTGATAATAATCCCCATAGAATGTCCTGCCAGTGGTTGTAATGTAATGCAGTGAAAATATGCAGCCATACAAGCTAGGGCAGTTGCTGCATTCTAGTGTCTCTAAATGGTATATAATTTATATTTAATGTTTAATGTCCGTTTTTCTTTCAGAGAACTCAGAGTACTAGTTCTCTGTGAATCACAATGAAATGGTTTCAGATCTTAAACAGGGTTTGTAGCGGTTCAACCATAAATGCATCATGATTTTCTGGCCAAAAGAACTACTTAGTTCTATTACACATCACACCAGCTGTATAAAGTATATTTTCACCTCTTCCTGTTTGATCTGTGTTATATGTATTCTTCTTTGTTCTCTATCTTGTGTTACCAGGTTACTTTGGAAACCACCATTGGAAACAGTAACCCTGCTCTCTGGAAGTATGTTCAGCCAACAGGAACTGTCTTTGAATGGCTCAGGAACATTGTGGCCAATCGACTGGCCACAACTGGCAAGGAGTGGGCCAAGATATTCAGCATGTACAACAGTGGAACGTGAGTTTTACTCACCAGAAAGAAACAGAATTTTTCACCAACGTTATCACCAGCTTGTACCTCTTCTTATCTCCTCAGAATATGTCATGCGATTTCTCTGGCCTGAGCTAAAAATTCTCGTTAATAATAGGATTAAATAGGGTGGTGTTATGAATAATGAATGTGAATTAAGGAAGCAAAAGAAAACTCTGTTGTGAGTCACTTGAGAAGTCTTACAGCTGTGATGGGATCATCAGACGGATTGTTGTGTAATGCTGAATCAGTTACCTAAACATTCATGTGATTATTCAGCAAACACTATTGAACTAAGGTTTGAATGCTTTGTCTGGACTGTGTTTGTGCTTTGTAGATATAACAACCAGTGGATGATTGTGGACTATAACCACTTCATTCCAGGGAAGACTGACATCACTGAGAATTTGTTTGTCGTGCTGGAGCAGATTCCGTAAGACTTTGCACCCATTCTTTATTTTGAACCCATTTTCTTTAAGATTTCTATCAAGGACCCACAAAGCTACCACTTCTTGTACACATGCATAAGCAAGCTACAAAACACACATTTGTCCTGTGTTTTGGCTTCTCATTTCACCGTCTGCCTTTAAAAAGTCACCTACAGTTTTTTTTTTAAATTTGCATATTTTCAAAATTAGTTTCTTTTTATCTGTGTAGATGTGTAAACCATAGTATTTTGGACATAATGACATCTCAGTTCCAATGTGCCCATTGTTTGAGTGTGGAAAGCCTTAAACTCTTTTCTTTATCTTTTCATGCTGCAGTGGACTCATTGTGTACACTGATAAAACTCAAGAACTGCTGAAGAAAGGGTACTGGGCAAGTTACAATATACCGTAAGTATGTTAAGCATATAGCATTGACTGCAGTTGTTCAATGTAAAATTGTCTCATTTTAACATGTGCTCATTTGTAGGTACTATGTGGAAATATTCAATGCTAGTGGTTGCAATGAGCTGGTGGAGAAGTATGGCTCTTGGTTCTCTCTGGAGCAGAATCCTCGGGCTCAGATATTCAGAAGAAACCAGACCGCTATAAAAGATGTGGATTCGATGATCCGCCTCATGAGGTAAATTGTTGTGCTTTGTTGATGGACATTTCTGTCATGTATGAGATTGATGGGTGTTGTCTTTTATCCTTTAAGCTAAATAGAATTTATTCATGAGATTCATGTGTTGTTTTTTTAAGATATAATAACTTTAAAGAAGACCCACTGTCGAGGTGCGAAAGCTGTGATCCATCTGCAAATGGAGAAAATGCCATCTCTGCCCGTTCAGACCTTAACTTAGCTAATGGAACATATCCATTTGGTGCTTTACGTCAGCGATCACATGGCGGAACAGACATGAAGGTTTTATTATTTATCATTTTACCCATCATGTTCTCAAATCTTTTACAAATAAATGCAACAAAGTTGTTTGTTAAATGTAATGCATTGTATTTGCTGATGTACAGATGACATCATACGGGATGTATCGGGACTATAGTATGATGGCAGTAAGCGGGCCAACATGGGACCAGGTTCCACCCTTCCAGTGGAGCACTTCCCCATACAAAGACCTCCTGCACATGGGTCACCCTGACACTTGGACATTCAAGCCTATAAAAGTCACCTGGAGTCCTTAACTGTTACTATGCTATATATACAAATATGATTAAAAATGGTAACTGTTAGCAATGAGGTGTTTTGACAAAGGGAAAATAAAACTATAACTGTGTGAAATTACTTTAAAAAGAAATTAATGTTAATTCACAGGGGAGTGGCAATTTCTGACAAATATCCATTAAAAGTATTTGTATAGTTAAAATACTGGGAGGTAAAGAGAGTTGTGAATGTGAGACAGTATAGCCAAGAACAAATCCAGCACCATGCTGTTTCAAGATGTAATTTTCATCATATTGGATGAACTTATGTATTAAATGTGAAAAATATAATTGTTGTTTTCGGCTCATGCATGTTGACTTTGACATCTCACTCGGCTTATTTTTAAATTGTGTGTTTGTTTTTACATTAACATGTATTAGGAAAAAACAAACCATGCAGCAAGGTGTTACAATAGCAAAAGCCAAACAGGCCTTTCTTGCAGCATGTCAAATCCTTCTACCAAATTTAGGAAACATTGTCTAGTAACATATAATACTATATTAATGTTGTAATATATAAGTGTAAAAGGTGCAAATACAAAGTCTTCTCATGGGTTCCAAAATATAGTCTTCATGTACATTTTGTTTTTTTCTCTGTCTCATGTTCAATCCCTTTACACAGATTTTTAGACGCACATTGTAGCCTATTTTCAGTAAAACATTTTGATATGGTTTGTGCAGTTATGTATAGCTCAGTTTTCTTTTAATAATCAACGTACCGTATTTTCAAATCCTGCATCCAAAGAGACTTTATATCACCTTTGACTTCTCTGATATAAATTTAGCGTTTGTTGTGTGATGAACGGTGTAGCTGGTGGGCGGGCACGTTTGGCCAGGAGAGGCGGTGATTGTTTATACGTAGGTCGAGGTATTTCAATCAGCAGCGGGTCACAGCGTCACGTGAATCATGGTGGGCGTAGCATTCGAATGTGCGACACTGTCGTAACGTTATCGTTGTGGTGCGTTCGAGGACATTTCAACATACGGAATGTTGAATTACGGTTTATTTACCACTACGAAACTCAAATATTATTGTATTTTACCCAAACAGGTGACGTAATCTGAGAAGGCTTCGCACATTAAAGGTATTTGTTATCTCAAAATTAATAAATTACAATTCATTGACAGGAAGGTTACAGCTTTACTGAAATGATTGAGCGACGTTATGGAGAAGTTCCACGTCTCCGGCTGCTCTTTATTCAGGACCAACTTGACCGATTGACAAGTCGTTTCGTAATTTTAAATACATTGAGGGAGTTTTCAGGCTTAGTTCTACAATACATATGTTAACTCAAGCATAAAGGCAACGCTGTAATCAATTTAACTGTCTCGTCCCCAGTGTACGTGGAGTCTGACCATGGGTTTCTGGCAGCCAGTGACCAACCTTAAAGATTATATATCCCATAATCCCCCAGGAGTGACATTTTTCTTGTGTCTTCTGACTCTGGCTGTTTCATTCCTCTGCCTCAGCTCTTACAGCGACACTCACGTTTTAGCGAACCCGGACACAACAAAGGTAAATATTTATACCATTGCACCTAAAACTACCTGCACGCTACCTGGATAGTTCGTAATGTGTATCATTAGTATCATTAATTATTTGTATGATGGTTCTTCAAGACAACAAATATTTCATCAGTAGAAGGCCTTCACCCAAATCTTGTATCATTTTTTTTTAAAGAGCTGAATAAAAAGGCCATCACTCACATGGACTGAACTAAATAACAAGTCCATCGCTGGCATGGAAAACTGCATAGTTCAAGATGTCACACACCCACTACATAAATACATCACCCCACTACCAGAACCCTACCCCACACTCAGGAGGCAGGTACAGAACCATAAAGTGTAGGAGGGCACATTTTGGGAAAAGTCTAATCCCTGCAGCCATGGCTACCCTGAACAGCAGGGCTCGATGATCTGTCTATTTGCTACTGCTCTGTCTTTGTTTCCTCATTTGCTGTTTATCTAATATCTGTGTCTTATGTGGGTAGTGTTTATGTAATTGTTGTATGCTATGTGCATTGTGACCATGTAATGTACAGTTAATGAAAACAAATTTACCAACAGGGACCAATAAAATCAAATCAAGATATGGAATCAGGCAGTTTAAGCTACAAATTGATCTCGGTTACAGATGTGTAGCAATATGACTTGTTATCTCACAGTAGCAAATATTTAGGCCTCACTTAAGTTTAGCGTATACCATGCAATCCTTTCAACCTCCCATTTTAAATTAAAATAATTCTGGTGTGTAAATGAAACAGGCTGCAATATATATAAATGCTTGTGTTTCTGTGCCGGCACCCACATCAACATACTGTATAATCAGAATTTTTCTCTTAGGACTGGAACCATCTCCTTTCTTCTTTATCCCAGTTCCAGCTGTGTGAGAAAGCCAATGCAAGTTCATCGGAGCCTGTGTCACAAGTCCCCTCTCCTTTGAATAGAGACACACCTGTTGAGTCTACTGAGACTCATTCATTCACTAGTTTGCATCTCAAGGTTCCTCTTGTTGCAACTACCACTGCACAGAGTGACTCGCTTAAAGACTTTGGTCTGCACACCACCTTGAGAGCCAAGCAGTTATATATCGGAGGTTTGTGTTGCAGTGGATTTGAGTTGTGAAACAGAAATCTGTAAACCAAAATTTCTCACTCATATTTGGT
Organism: Antennarius maculatus; assembly: GCA_013358685.1. Taxonomy (NCBI): domain Eukaryota; kingdom Metazoa; phylum Chordata; class Actinopteri; order Lophiiformes; family Antennariidae; genus Antennarius; species Antennarius maculatus. The sequence goes on from CM023608.1 coordinate 21,517,103, forward strand.
TGTTTTACTTCCCAGGCAGTGAGATCATTAATGTAACTCTAGAGTTTTTGTCTGGAAATGGTACCTACACCTGCCTCACTATAAAGGCCCCAACACACCTCCTGCCCATGAGCTTGTAAGTGTATTCACATTGTAACTTTTTTTTTTCTCAGATACATGAATTTAAATTATCAACTACTTATGCACATTAATGATTGTTTGTCAACCTATGAATAATTAATGCTATTAACTATTAATAATTATAATAGACTTCCACCAAAATGCCCAGCGTCTGAGAAAAACATTTCACCCATCTATGTTGAGGCAAGCAACCAGCCTACAGCATCACAAACCTGCTACAGTCTACACTCCAAGAATGACCCTGCACTCACAATCAAATTACAACAGGTAGTGTGTCATGTGCCAAGCATTATTCAGCCCCCAAAAAACAGAAACACCCTTGTTATCCTTTGTCATTTTATACTTTAATTTTTAGGAGGAGCAGAATGTGGCAGTTCGTCATCTGTTGGTAGCCAGTATGTGTCTTCTAGGAATTTGTTTGGGACTCTGCGTTACTGCTAGTCTGACACAGTCATCCACACGTCGCCACCATTTGAATGAACCGGATCTACAAAATGTAACTAACGTTTGATATCACTGGGATATATTTCAATTTTGTATTTTAATGTGGAAACATAGTCATAAATGTGAAGTAGAGGATTGTGTAGATGAACGTATGTGTCAACTGAGGAAATAGTACATGTATACAGTATATACTTATACATACATATATCATACAGTATATGCATGAAATATACGTAATTGCACAGGTTATATGTTAATGTTTGTATTTTTGTATATTCTTTGAAATGTGCTGATATTGTATTAACTGTTATGTTTACCTTATTTGCAGGAACTCTTGAGTCATGAATGAACATTATCCCACCAAATACATCCTGATCGATCAAGTTGGTGTTTAAAAGAAAATTGCGAGGGATCACTTCTTTTAAAAAGACATTCCACCAGTTTTAAAGAAGTCTGTGAAAACACCCATGGACCAAATTTTTATGACCACGCTTGCCTTTTTTTTGTCATTTTACATCTTTTATTGACTTTTTCAAGATTTACAGATCCATTTCTCTTACATTACATTTTGAAAAACATGTTTTATACAGGAAAAGGTAGGGCTGCTACATTTTAAAATAATTTCATGGTGGTGGGTATTTGAAATATTTGTTTCAGAATCAATGTTATGATCTGTTCTTCAGTGAGTAACTGGATCTGCTGTGCCAATCCTCCTCTAACAGCTGAAATCAAATACTGGCATTCATGCTCCTCTGGTTTCATTGGTATCTACAATGAAAACGATAAAATAGTTAAGTAGCCCCTTTGCCCTGGCTTGGTCCATATCCATTATGCTGTTAAATAGACAGTTTCAGTTCATTTCAATTAGCTTGTTGTGGAGTCAAGGACCGTCAGTGGAATGAATGACATAATATTGCAATTAGATCATGCTTCACATTTCTGTAAAATTATTTATTGAGTGATTGAAAAATTGAATTATTTTTGTGTTTTTTGTATGGAAAAAAATGCAGAGAATAAATTTGCATTTCAACTCTTTCAGTGTTGATTTGCCTTGTTTATTGTCAAAATTTCTTTGATGTCTGACAGAAATCTGGTGAACCAATAAAAAACAGCTCTCAGGAAAAAATACCCTTACCACACGTTTTATATATATATATATGTATATATATATATGTATATATATATATGTGTGTGTTTGTGTGTGTATATATATATGTGTGTGTGTGTGTGTATATATATATGGAAGAGACGGTTAGAGGCCAAGATAAAGGCGACACGAAGAGAAGTCAGCCAGCTAGCCGAGCTGCAGAAGGGGAACATGATGAATAAAGGGGTACCCAGGAAATACAGCAAGCTCTCCATACCTGAATAGAGCTGGATAGTACAGTGGTTAAGTCAACTGACTTGAATGCAGGAGGTTGTGGGTTGGAATCCCGGTCAGGACAAACCCTATCCAGTCTACTTACACAAATGCAGGAGGGCATGGTTTCGAACCCCAGACATGCCCCTGCAAGCCCCTACATGGCATGTACCACCATCAGATAGAGGAAGTGGCTGATATCAAGAAGACCTACCAATGGCTGAATAAAGCTGGACTGACAGACAGCACAGAGGCACTGATCATGGCAGCACAAGAACAGAGGCCAATATCTACCACAGTAGATCTGATCCAAGGTGCAGGCTATGTAAAGAAGCCCAAGAGACAGTCCAGCATGTGGTAGCAGGGTGTAAGATGCTCGCCAGCTCAGCATACATGGAAAGGCATAACCACGTAGCTGTGATAGTGTACAGGAACATCTGTACCCAGTATGGACTAGAAGTACCCAAATCCCAATGAGACATTTGGATTGTTTAATTGCCATTTCGAGAGTCAAAGCAACGAAATTTCATCCTAGCGCACTATCTTGAGTCCTCGAATGATAACCAAGTTATCGATCTGATTTATCTAATCTAATAAAAAGTGTAAAAAAGAGAAAAAAAATAGGCAGGGGGGTATTTTCAGTAGCATGGCCAGCTACTCAAACCCCTTTTTTTTTAAATCCAGAAATACTGGTCAGTTACCTTTTCTTACCGAACAGGCAACTGACCAGAAGCACCTACTGACTAACACTCCGGTGTGTAACTTTGTTTACGTAGCAGCCTCCTCCAATCACTGTTAAAAGTCTTTACATTGTGTCTTCCTATTGGCCAAGCCAGAAAGTAGAGGCGGGATTTCTTCGGATCAGAGGGAAAACAAGTAACAATCGTCGCAATAGTTGGATTCTTCGCGGCCTTTTACGGTTTGTTTTCTGTTTCACATTATTAAGTATTACTTACACACTGTACGGATGACTACACTGTCGCGTAGGCTCTACAAAGTCAATGCTATGTGAATCGATCTACAAAATCGGTATAAACTGTTTGATAAGCTATATGTCAGCCACATACTCCTAGTGCATAGCTAGTTAGCAAGCTATGGTTAAGCTAGGTTAAAAAACATTCTGAAGATGCTAATATTCATTAGCGATCACAGACATAACAATAGATGTTAACAATGGACGCTAGTTATGGTCTGGAATATTTCTAATTCCCACCTGAATGTGGTTTCGTCTCACTGCGTCGCAACCAAGCCAGACTCATAACTACCCTCTGCATAAATATATGGCTAGCTCCTTGCTCCCTGTCCTAAACGGGCCTCCCACGTGGTACCTCTTCATAGGGGGGCGGTGGGACCTCTCAATTAGGTGTGGGTGTCGTCCCTGTGGCTTGATGAAATCTATTTACATCAGTTGATAAAAAATCTTTAGTATGATCCATAAACGTAACGTCAACGATTGTCATGGGTCAATTTGCAATAACTGATCATTTTCTTTCTCTCCCAGAATGACAGTTCTGCACCAGAGCTTGATTTTATGGGACGAGGACAAGTAGGTCACAAAGGAAACGAGAAATAATTGTGTGGGGTCATGGCCTATTCCAGCTACAGCAGCCTGAGCAGGGCTCAACTAACCTTTGAGTACCTGCACACAAACTCGTAAGTACCGCCGTGTTGGTAATTCATATGTGATTAGTTGGTGATACACACATTCACATAAGGTGTGTTAAAGATCACCACCTGGATACACTGTAGACACATGTCATTTATGAAATTAATTTTGCAAAGACCATTAATGACTGGAATGACATGGACATTATAAATATTTGAACAAACTTCAGCTTATTTGAGTAGAATATTTAATGGTCAGGATTAACAGTTTTAAACCTGATCGACCTGATCATTCATCCAAACTATAGACGGCAAGAGACAGACTATATTATGTATCCAGTTTTATTTAGTAGATTTAATTTGAGACCTGTAGTCTGAGTTGTGTATTTATCATTTGAGCTATGCTAAATGTGACATTTTGTTGTTGCCATGTGAGTTATTTTCAAATCAGATGTTTTCAAATGTTTTCTTGATCCACTGACATAATCCATCATATACTGTTCCTGGAGGTGATCAAGTATATATCTGAAAAGGATTTAAAAAAATAGCATAGGGGTTTGTTAAAAGGAAGTTATTTTTTAAAAAATTTGGGGGGAGGGGTCATTATGTCAGTGCACCAAACAGTAAGGAGACTGTTATTACTTGATGATTAAGGGCATGTAGAGATCAAACTCTGACAACATGTGCTGCTACACACTCATTATGTAGTGACTACAATCTTTTAATGAAGTGTGTTAATGACATTAACCGTCTGTTTTCAGGACCACCCATGAGTTCTTATTTGGAGCTTTGGCAGAGCTTGTTGACAATTCAAGGTACTCAAAAGAATTTGCAATGAAGCTTTTAAATGTTGACAAATTCTATGGCTTGGAACTTACGGTACCCTGATATTTTTCTTGTTGTAAGTAGAAACTCTAACAGGTGTATTTCTTTTGCAGAGATGCCAGTGCCACACGGATAGATATCTACACAGGTACAAGTTGAATTACTCACACTGATGTAGGGCTGCATCATATACCATTTTCACGTTAGCTTTACCATATCCACGTGTCAAATAGTCACATGTTAGAATAGGCAAAACTGCACAAATGATTTTAATTCGAGCATGTTATGCCACAATTTTATGGCTGCTTGATACAAAATAATAATCAATTTGTATTATTTTCCATGATTATTTAGAGGAGTGATAAAATTTACATAATCTAAGTTTAATAAATAGTTTGGTGCTGCTGAGCGACATGTAGACCTTGCATACACAAGAGTATTTCAGAGTTGTCAGTGTGCTTTAGACAATCAAAGAGAAATCTTCTAGTTATATCCTTGGCATAGAGTCACAATGGACATGTATTTTTATAGCACACATTTTGACAGAACTGTTTTTGAGATTTTGTGACAAAATCCGAAGTGGACTAAAACAGTCTTTTGTTGTAGTTGTAAAATGAATTAGAGCTGAATTTAGTGGGGATTTTGGAGAAACCATAGAACACAATTTACTAAGTGGATTGAAGTCTGGCATTCACTCATTTACACAACAGTGTTGCTGTCTTAGATGTCTGTTTCATTTTCCTTGTTTTGCTCTCAGAAAAGCGTCCAGAGCTGCGGGGCGGATACATGCTCTGTTTCCTCGATGATGGTATTGGAATGGATCCCAGTAAGTTCAACTTAATTACTAGAGAAATAACAACAAATTCTAATTTTCATAGTCAAAGATGGCTTCATCTTGTGCCGTTTTGGGTTGATATACATATTTTTTGTGCGAAAATTGATTCTGAACTTCTCTGTGGTATTAGATGAAGCAACTCATGTTATTCAGTTTGGAAAGTCAAGCAAACGGTCACCTGAGTCAACTCAGATTGGCCAATATGGAAACGGCCTAAAATCGTAAGAACTTTGCATTTTATACTGTACATGTAATAGACCAGTGTTTGAATTATTTTTACATCATAAAGTTTCTTTCTCAAATCTTTTTTTTCAGCGGCTCCATGCGTATTGGGAAAGATTTTATCTTATTCACTAAAAAGGACGACATGCTGACTTGCCTTTTCCTGTCGAGGACTTTCCATGAAGAGGAGGGACTGGATGAGGTCAGAATCAACTGTTGGTTGTCATTGCTGTTAAGGTTGCAGCCTAATATCCATTTGTACCATAGGGATATATTCTTTAGAACTGACACAAAGAAAAACCTAAGATTAAGCATTTTCTGCAAATGGAGAGACGACCAATGTGGTTACATACCTGCTACATACTAGATATACTGTACCTTGTGTTGTGAATACGCCTGAGCAATATATTCTACCCAATATATGACCACATCTTCTAAAATTCTTTATCATACTGTTAGAAAGAAATTAGCAAATTCAGGTTTACATGACAATATCAATGTATGTTATATAGAGAATGTTGTGTATATTTTTCATAAACCTCCCTTTTCAGGTGATAGTCCCCCTCCCCTCCTGGGATCTGAATACCAAGGAGCCGTTGACCTCTGACCCAGAGAAGTATGCCATAGAGACTGAGCTGATCTTCAAATACTCACCTTTTAAAAGTAAAGAGGAGCTGATGGAGCAGTTCAAAAAAATAGAAAGCGACAGTGGTAAGCATTCAAATGTGTACTGATGCACAGAGGTCAATATTTTAAAAAATATATAATATTCGAATTCATAAGGCTGATATTGTTCACGATTTTTCAAGGTACTCTTGTGATCATCTATAATCTAAAGCTAATGGACAACAGAGAACCAGAGCTGGATGTAGAAACGGATCACCAAGATATATTGATGGCAGGGACACCTGCTGAAGGAGTGTGAGTATAGAATTTACTTGGAGTGATTCAGATTTATTCAACAATATTTTTTTTGACTTTTGCTGCTATAGTTTTGTATTTTGCCCTAGCTTTATTCTTTATCATTACTGTATTAATGCTTTTTTTCTTTTTTGTCACACAGGAAGCCAGAGAGGAGGTCATTCAGGGCGTATGCTGCTGTTTTGTACATTGACCCACGTATGAGGATTTTTATACAGGGACATAAAGTCAGGACCAAGAGGCTGTCCTGTTGTCTATACAAACCAAGGTAGCACACTAACATACATTACACTGTGAAACGTCTGCATTATTGTTAGATTTTAATAGTATTCCTGTTTGTTTCCAGGCTTTATAAATACTCTTCAACCCGTTTCAAAACTCGTGCCGAGCAGGAAGTGAAGAAAGCAGATCATCTTGCTAAGATTGGTGAGTTGGTATCGAAGTTAGCATTTTAAATTTACACTTGGCTGTAGTGTAGCGGCTGCATTGTGGTCATCAGTTTAAAAAATTTAATTTATTTCAGCTGAAGAGAAAGCCAGAGAAGCAGACAGTAAGCGCATAGCTTTGGAGGCCCGATTAGGAGAAGACCTATCAAAAGATTCTCGGGTAAGACGATGACTGTGTGTTTGGTGAACTTCGCAAGTCCAAGTGGGATTGGGAACAAACTTTTGATCCGAAGTAGGCAGAAGATTAGAGTTTGGACATATTAACCTGAAATTGGTATAATGTCTTAACTGAAGCTTTACTGATTTCTCCATCTGCCCTTTTTTTCTTGCAGGCAATTCTGAGAAAGGTTCAAGATTCAGCTATGATGCTTAAACGGGATGCTGAAATGAAGAAACGGATACTTGAAGCCAAACATAAGTATGATAAAAAGAAATTTAAAACCTTTTTTCCTGTCAGTTATAGAATATTAAAAATTAAGATTTTTATTTGTTTGAATTTTTCCAAGTTAAGTGATATGCCTAGCTAAATTTCAATTTGCCTCAATAGAATGACAAAACAGATGATTCAGATTCTTATAAATATATAGTATGTTAAAATGAAAATGTGCGCTGAAAGAAATCATGTGTACTTTTTGTATAAATTTTGTCCATATCCCATCAGTCTCCGAAACATTCTTGTTTTTCAGAGCATTAAAGGAGCCAAAAGAGTTAAACTTTATATTTGGAGTAAACATTGAGCAAAGGGACCTGGATGGCATGTTTGTGTACAATTGTTCTCGTCTCATCAAAATGTATGAGAAGACAGGCCCCCAGCTGGAGGGTGGAATGTGAGTAATACGGACATACAAATTGGAACATCACAGTGTTTGAAAAATATGTTCTTTGTCAAAAAAATTTTTGTTTGTTCTAGGGCCTGTGGGGGTGTGGTTGGAGTAGTGGATGTTCCATATTTAGTAATAGAACCCACTCACAACAAACAAGACTTTGCAGACGCTAAGGAATACCGGCATTTACTGAAATCCATGGGGGAACATTTAGCTCAGTACTGGAAAGACACTAATATTGGTGAGGTTCTCTGAATTTACTTTTTTTGTTTGTTACTAATGACTGATCTGTGTTTTTCATTCTGATAAAAAAAAAAATAAGATAAACCCTTTTAATGACTAATTAGCAAATGTCTGCTTTGGGATACGAGCAAAACTCCCATGAATTGTGACTATTTATATTTCATTTTGTTCCTGATTTTGTAATCTTTCATCGTGTGTTGTCTAAACACATCTAAAGTCATCAGGCATATTTTGAATGAATGTACTTATATGAGAGCATCCTCATAGCTGTATTATAAAGGTTGTCAAAGCAAAAGAAATGCAATAACAAAGACAAAAGATGTATTTTAAAAAACTGATTTTTTTTCTTATGTGCCATGCAGCTCAGAAAGGCATAGTGAAGTTCTGGGATGAGTTTGGATATCTGTCAGCCAGTTGGTCTTCATCTCCATCTTCAGAGCTTAGATATAAGAGACGTCGTGCTATGGAGATTCCACTTACTATTCAGTGCGGTAAGCTAGAGATTCATGCACAACCAAGACCTACATTTACGCTCACTGTAGCTCAACAAGTTTGTGCCACCGCTTGGGTTTGCTTTCAGATAAATGTTTAAAGTGGAGAACGCTGCCTTTCCAAATGGATGCAGTGGACAAACGCTACCCTGACAGCTGGGTGTGTCTCATGAACCCAGACGGCAACCAGGACAGGTACACACCGAATGTTGTTTTAAAGAATATATTTTTTAAAGTTACAGTTGAATTATTAATGTGACAGAAAAACCATCCCTAAAGCGTTGAGATCTTTGTGGTGTTACTACATGATGTACAGATGTTGTACATTTGCCATTATTCAGGTGTGACGCTCCTGAGCAGAAGCAGAATCTGCCGTGCGGCATTCTGAAGAAAGAAAAGCAGGCAGTTGAAGAGAAACGGAAAGAGTTGGCAGAGAAAATCAAACAGCAGCAGGAGAAATTAGAGGCCTTAGAAGTACGTCATCCTTCTCTTTGTCTATTTTTTACTTACTCTTTGTGCATATCAGGATTTAATGAATTATATTTTATCATGTCAGAAAACCAGTACAGTAAAATCTGCAGCAGATATAAAGAAGCTACCACTGGAGGTCAGCATGAAACCAACAGAGATCTCCTCTCAGGTACAAGCGCTGTCACACAATTGTAAAAAATAAAAATCAGTTTTATAAGAAACTTGTTTGACTGTGCAACAGGTCAAACTAGTGCCTAATCTCAATTAGTCAATGTCTGGATTGTTTGTGAGACTTATAGAGCTAATACTTATAGTTCCCCAACTTTGCTGTTGGTGGTAATTCAAATTTAGTTTTCATCTAATTCTCTCTTATAATGTTGTGCGTCCTCTTTACATGTTGTTGTTCAGGCAACTAGGTCTTCTGAAAGGTCCATTGCACGGCCCCGCTCCCCTCCGCTCCCAGCTCACCTTAAAAATGCCACTAGTGCCCCACCGCCTCGTGCAGTTTCTCAGCGCTCCACCCGAACTCCTGCTCCTCCACCATCCAAAGTTGAAACATCCAGATCCAGGGTTGCAGCAAGGCCTCCTCCACCCCCAGCAAAACCTGCAGCCAAAGCCAGAGCCAAAACACCACCCCCCGGTCGCAGTTCACGGGTACATAATGAGATTTTGAAAGCGTGTCTTAAATTCAAAGAGTCGGTAAAAGTTTATTTTTTTGGTAAAAGTGTTTAACATGGGTGCACGTTCAAGTTACCAGTAAACAAAAAAAAACAAAACTCGTGCCTATCTCCTTTTGTAGACGCCTGCTAAAGCATCATCTTCCAAACCGGCACCTGTTGGACTACGTAAGAGAATCATAGTGGAGGACTTCAGTGATCAGGAAGAAGAGGAGGAGGAGGAGGAAGAAGAAGAAGGAGAGGAGGAGGACAGTGACGAGAGTGAAGAAGAAAAACATCAAACAAAGAAATCAAAGATGGCTGCAGCACTTGGTAACCGTGGGAAAGTGTTAGAGAAGGGTATACCTCCCAAACGTAGCAAGATGGAAGAGGTAAACACACAACACAATTTTGAATTATGTAGCAACATTGAAAACGGTAGCTCAAATTATGAATTTTTCAGTTATATTTTAAAATGTAATAACAGAATAAAACAGCAGCATGAACAATGTTATCCTGTTGGAGTGGCGCTTTGTGCATTCTGTTGTGATGTTTTGGGATGCTGTCTTCTAAAGCTTATTGTCTTTCCTGCTTTATAACCACGTTCCCATAGGATGTAAACTTTTCAATATTAATAAATAAAGAGATTAAGGAGAGACTTAAATTTGAGAAATATTTAGCTTCCTTCCAAAAGCTAAAATATAAAGGCTAATCAGAGACAGGTTGCTTGGATAATACCTTACCATTTGTTTGTTATTTTTATCTGTTTGCAGTAGAAGTGAGTGGTCCTGTAGTGTTTCAGCATCTGGACATAAGCATGTATTTTTGGATTAGCTACTCTTTGGAAATTTTTTTGGATGGATGGCAAAATTATTCCGCTGAGAGCAGTTATATTTGTGGAAGGAGGTTCAAGCATTCCTGCCTGAAGCAGCAGGTTATAAAACCCCCAATCAGAGCCCATCTGCTGTTGACTTTGCAGGTTAAAATTCGCTCACAAGCTGAGAAGAAAGGGGTTTCTGCACCTTTACGACAGACCCCAGCCACTCTCCCTAAATCCATTCCCATGCAAGCACATGGGACTAAAGCAAAGGTAGTTTTATTTGGTGCCCGGCTGGATTTTCCTGAGGCACTTTCATCTGTTTTTAGAACGTAGCATATAAATTAACAGTAGTGTCATTAACTTTTTATCTAATCTGATAAATTTCTCCAATCTGTCTTTCTAACATTCCTTTTAATTAGTTATAATCACTTCTTTTGACTCTGCAATGAAGCATGCTGTTCTCTCGTTACACTGGGGTGTTCTTTTCTTTTCATTATCGTGGTTGCAAATTGTTTCTTTTATACGTCTTTATAACAAACGGGGCTCCTCTGTTTGCAGCAATGCTGATAATTGTTGTGTCGTTGCAGGCGACGGAGAAGTCCCCACCACATGAACTTGAGAACGACTCAAAAAATGCTCAGAAAGGTAAGATGACAGACCTGCCTAACATTTTACAGATTACTGGTTAAAGACTGGAGTAAAAGGGATTTTCACTTATATATTTCATACAGATAAGGGTTTGCTTGTTGAAGTGCGTGTCAACAAAGAGTGGTACACAGGCAAAGTCGTGGCCGTGGAGGTGAATAAACAGAGTGTTCGGTGGAAAGTGAAATTTGATTATGTACCTCGATCAACCCCTAAAGACAGATGGTGAGATTGTATTCTTGTGTTATTGCCTTGACAACACATTTTGAAGGGATGCCAGAGAACTAGTATCCAATACTTGCATCTGTGTGTCTGTGAAGGGTGTTTAAGGGCAGCGATGAAGTCCGGTTGATGCGACCACCGTCTCCGATTTCACCTGACACACAGCAGGAGGCTGAGAAAGGGCCAGCACGCATGGAGCCAGATACCACTCAACCAGGAACCAGTCGTGAGGTGACTGACAGTCTGGTCGCTATGTTAAGGTGAGCTCATTATCATCAGTGAGCCTGGGGTCCTAGTTTAACAATTATTGTTCATTAAATAGATTTCTCTGGTATGTTGTTCACTGTGCTGTTTGTTTTCAGGACAATGCTACGCTACTTCTTCCCTCCTGCATTTAGGATCCCAAAAGATGATGTTAACAGCATGACAGCTGAGGACTTGGTGTCCTTTCCTTTGGTAAAATGAATCACAAATGATTAAATATTAAAAAATCTAGTTTACAGCAATAAAGTGGAGCAGGAAATACTTTGCATTCAGTAATGCTACCCATTGGAATAATACCTGATAAGATTTTATTTTCCCATCTGTTGAGTATTGTTTTTTTTCCCTTTCCTTGTAGAAAGAATATTTTCAGCAGTATGAATCAGGTCTCCAGTCTCTGTGTAACTCGTACCAGAGCAGAGCTGATGCCAAGGCCAAAGCTGTGGAAGACAAAAGTAACAGCACTGAGGTCAAACTAAGAGAGGCGGATGAGAAACTACAGAAGCTACGAACAAACATAGTAGCGCTCCTTCAGAAAGTGCAAGAGGTACATGTGACGTTCTACTTCATCTGTTGTTATAATACACTGCTTCTTTTTTTGTCTTCATTGTACAATTGTGAATAGCTATTAATTATACAGTATGTAAAATGTCTTCTTTTTTTTAAACTTTTTTAGGATATTGACATAAATACGGATGATGAACTTGATGCCTACATAGAAGACCTCCTTACCAAGGGCGACTAAAAAAAAAACAAGAAAAGAGAAATATAAAATAAAAAACATGTACATAATAATACCCACATTTCTATTCAGCCACTATTTGTTCACAGGTCTCCAAGGACTTCTACTGATAAGAGTTGAGCAGTGGGGTTCATTTCATTGTTGATCCCTCCATTTGTTAAACCAGATGCTCCTAAGTTTAATTTTTTATTTTCATTGTTCCAGTGTGTATGCAGCACTCATACATTCTTTGAGTTCAGGCAGGTTCTCGAGTGTTTCTACATTGTTGGTTAGTCTCCTATCCTGTGGTTTCCTTTAATGTTTTTTTTATATACCTGCTTATATACAGTATGTTAAACCATATTCAAACCAACCCATCCTGATTTAACTTTAAAATATTTTGTGTAGGTCTAATATAATATTTAATGCATTGTATTCTCCCATGGTCAACTAATTCTGTGAGAAATTGCAAAATACATTTGTTCCATCATCAGGTGAGAATCTGATACGAGTTCCTCGTGTGTGCTGGGCATTTGACAGCACAGCTAACATTTATTTTACAACATTAAGAAGACTTCAGTGTTATCTGTTGTCTTCTATTATGGATAGAGAATAAGCCAGGTTATTGTTTTATAGTTCGGTGGTGTATCACACCGACAAACTACTTACTGGGTTTTATCAGTATTCCCTTATATTCCTCCAAAATTGAAGCTGTATCTGTTATATTATTTACTTTTGGGGGGAAAAAATCATTTAGTGGAAAAGTTGTGTCTTCATTATTGTTCAGTGCCCGTGTTTTTCATTTTGAACAGATTTTTAACACGTCACGGAATTGTTTTATGATGTGGTGCATGCTTTGTGTCTTTGTTCTAACTGGAACAAAATATTCTGTATTTTTGAGAAATCTTTACCGAAATCAATAAAACAAATTCAGCAACACTTAAAGTGAATGTATAGCTTCTTGTTATTTATGTTAAGTTATGAAATATAGGGTAATGGGAACATTTTCTATGTTCGAGTTTGGTAAAGATAGTTCCATAAATGCAACTCCTGATGGACTAATTCACCCACATTTCAGGGGTTTGTGCTCTGATTAGATTCATGTCGCCAATCCCAAAAACAACGAAGACTACCTTAATTTCACCTGATATCAAAGCATTTGAAATTAACTTAACAATTTTCAGTTTACCGTTTTTTATCTTCAGCTTGAAATGGTAAGTTATTCATTTGGGAAAATCAAGGGTTGAGGACAAACCCCCATATAACTGAAGTAGTATGGTTTGGTCCGCGGCCTCTAGCGGCTACTCCTGTGGCTGCCGGTAATCCGCGTTAGAGACCACTGTTACCTGATGAGCGAGTCAGTGCAGGAGTAACGTCAGGTAAAACTGATAATCTTACTATTTCCTCTTAAATTCACAACATTTGGTGAATCCGCAAATGAATAGAGTTAAATTTCTTATCAGAAAGGATTTGCTAAACTGGGTTAAAGTACAAATAAACGTCGTTCGTTAGCCTGCTAGCGTGCTGTTGTTAAGATTGGATAACATTGTTTTATTAGTCTTCAAAGTTAAACTAAGAGTGAATAAAATAAACTACTGAGCCAAATCGTATGCTAAATTGCTGCACAAACACCAACGAGTCTGTGATGACGTCGGTTCACTGAATTGCTGTAAACTAAAGTAGAACGTAGTGTTAGTTGTTTATGTTGTGTGTTATGTCATGTTTGTTGATAACAATACTAATTACGAAATACCTTCAAAAGTACAATTATCACTGCAACAGCATTTGGCTATAGCGCAAGTGAAGTAAATCAAGTTGTCAAATTGTTATTTATTACATTTATTAATTATAATTAATAAATGTAATGGAGTGAAATGTTCAGTTAATTTAGATTTGTTCTATTTAGCTTAAATCTACGTGTTGTTAGCGTGTAGCTTTTTATTACTGCATTACTATTGTAAAGATAATTCTACTTCAGATTGAAAAACACGCCACTTTTGTTTTTGTACTAATTTGCAAAGGTAATTTGTCTCAATTTGTCAATTGAGGTAGTTCAAAACCTATTTAGTACGAAATGGAGAATGAAGTGGGATGACGTCCACTTTTAGAGCAAAGCAGCCAGTCCTTTGTTTCCCAGAATGAATAAAATTTAGTGTTTATTTCACTCCCTACTGCCTTTACTTGATTGAATACTTCTTATACGCTGATTTTCTTTCCTCATCCCAGTCTACAAGTCCTGAGCCATGTCAGTGCGCTCTGTCTTACGGACCAGTCGTGTAGCTGGAAGATGTCACTACTTGATGTGTGGTGGTGTTCCTCGACAACTCATCCATGTCAGATCCGCCCATGTAGCTGAGCCAGGGGCAAGAGCTGATGAAGAACGAGTCTGGGAGGCAGCAGGTGACTTGCCATTTTCCAGAGCAAAGATTGGATCTTTCTTCCAAGAAAGACCGTCATTGAAGAACCCTTTTCTAGAGGATTCCTTGCTCAGAGGATACTTGAGGAGACACCTGCCACACCAGGTAGAATGGAAGTCCCCATCAGTGTTGTTTGCTGCTACTGGGAATATACTGGACAGAACAAAGTGGAACCTCAGTACATGTGCCATGAACACTCTTACATTAGTTTGTTTGCTTCCATGTTAGGTAGTGGTGAGACAGCTGGATAGGATTTACATTGTCACGTAAATACCGTGGACTGAGTGTTGTTTCTGTACTCATTCGCAGGCGACTTTCTCAGACTTGTGTGCATTTGGAGAGCGTGTGGTCAATCAGGTGGATGAGTGGGGCAGAGAGTGTGAGGTGACTCCTCCACGGTTGCTCCACTTTGACCCCTGGGGTTGCAGAGTGGACCAGATTGTGACTTCTCCAGCCTGGAATCATATGAAAGACCTGTCAGCAGAGGAGGGACTGGTTGCCATTGGCTATGAGATGCAATATGGAGAGTGGAGGTAAAAACACCAACTACTTCTTTTTTTCTTTCAGATTTCAGTGTTCTAAAATGTCACATTGTGTGTTTCAGTCGTGTCTACCAAATGAGCAAGTTATACATCTTCTCTCCTTCTTCTGGTCTCTACTCGTGTCCTCTGGCCATGACTGATGGCGCTGCTAAAGTCATCAAGGTTTGTCACTACGACACATTATATTACTAACACAACAGCAGCTATGGTTTTTCATGTATGTACATATTCAGATTATTGATGCTTTGTGTCAGTCACCTAAATTCTTAACAAGAAGCCCGTTTTCATGTATATAATGAGAACACATGCATTGCAGATGGTAGGAGTGTGGCTTAATGAAGGAAGAAGAAATTTCTGTTTATAGTTGTATAGACAAGTATTCAGTGTAATGTAAGTTTAAAACTGATTAGGACAAAAACAACTTTTCACCAGGCATCACTCATTCACTTAAAATGTATTTAATTAGGTTGGAAATGTGGTACATAAGGGCAGCATGGGAAGAAATATGATAGTTGAACAGTTGTCATATTGTTTTAACCTAATTTAAACATATTTTATTTGTGTGTGTGTGTGTGTGTGTGTGTGTGTGTGTGTGTGTGTGTGTGTGTGTGTGTGTGTGTGTGTGTGTGTGTGTGTGAAGTCTTTAGGTGTGTCATGGCCAGTTGATGAAGCATACAACCGTTTGACCACCCGTCAGCCTAAACGTTTTTGGACATCTGGACAGTGGATGACAGAAAGACGAGGAGGATCTGATGTGGGTCAGTCTTGACAAACAGTGGCTAACATAAACATAAACCCCTAGAAAACACCCTCACATATAAGACCTATTTAATTTCAGTGATATATATTATTATAGTTAAAATCAATGACCTATTAAAAGTCGTATGCTGTGCCTGTATCATGAGATCCCTGTCCTTGTCTTGTGTTTCCTCAGCCAGTGGCACAGAGACAGTGGCTGTTCCCCAAACAGATGGTTCATACAGACTGCATGGCTTCAAGTGGTTCACCTCTGCTACAGATGCAGACATGACTCTCACACTGGCCAGAGTGCAGGACAGAACAGGAGCAGTCACACCGGTACCACTAACATCTCTCACCTGACACTCAGACTTTAGTCATTTCATTTTATGAAGGACTTTATTGCAGTGTTTGTCTCTGTCTTACAGGGTAGCAGGGGCCTGTCTTTATTCTATGCAGAGGTGAGCAGGGATCAGGATGGCCGGCTGAAGGGCATAGAGGTGCAGAGACTCAAAGACAAGCTGGGCACGAGACAGCTGCCGACGGCTGAGTTACTGCTAGATGGCCTGCAGGCATACAGGGTTATTATCCATCATCACTTCTTACAGATGAATGTCTGTGTGACAGCAAAACCAAAGGGGTCCATGCATCCATTTTCTTGAAGACTCCAAAGGGAATTGCTGCTTTTTTCCAGCTGTCTTTAATTTGCTAAAATAACACCTAATTTTACTCAACTTCTACTTCAGGCGTTCATTCATATTGCAGGATGTTTTATCCCTCACTTAAATGAAAAGATTGTGTTCCATTAGTAATTTGCCTCATACCCTTGATAGAAAGATATTATTGTATTTTCTGTGTGATTTAATCTTTCTGTTTGGATATTTATTAATTGTTTTCACATCAAACAAACAAGTTGAAAGTACTGACATGTTTTTCCTCCCGCTAAACATTTGCAGCTGTCAGAAGAAGGAAGAGGAGTGGCTTCCATCGCTAACATGCTGACAATAACTCGGATCCACAATACTGTCTCTGCTGCAGCTACAATGAGAAGGCAGGATTAGTACTGATATCTCTGCACTGCGTCTGATTCCCATTCCCATAAGGAGACTCTAAATAATCTGAGTGTGTTTTTGTTTGTTCACAGGGTGGTCCAGTTAGCTCGTGACTATGCCACTCGTCGCACTGCCTTTGGGAAACTTCTCAAAGACCATCCGCTGCACATACAGACTCTTGCTAGGATGGAGGTCAGCTATATAATGTGGACAAAGTACGGAAACTACGGCATACTTCCCATCATGCTTCACCCCTGCTTTTTTTTTACGTGTATAGGTTGAGACACGTGGAGCTTTCCTCCTCATGATGGACGTGTGTCGCCTGTTGGGACGAGAGGAAAGTGGCCTGGCCACACAGCATGATTCAAACCTGCTCCGTCTGCTCACTCCTGTGGCCAAACTGTACACCGGCAAACAGGTGCATGGATTGTATCTGCAGGAAGAAATGTCATCTTATTCCTTTGATATTGACCAATAACTCTTGTATCATGTCAGGCAGTGGCTGTGGTGTCAGAAGGTTTGGAAAGCTTTGGTGGGCAGGGCTACATGGAGGATACTGGGTTGCCTGGACTACTTCGCGATGCTCAGGTGAGTATCAGTAATCAGTAATTACTCCTTTTTTTTGCCACTTTAAGACTCTGTCTTTCAGGTTTTAAGTATTTGGGAAGGAACCACAAACGTCCTGTCTCTGGATGTGCTACGCTGTGTAGCTCGTAGCTCAGGAATGGTTCTGCACGCATACTTCACCCATGCTAAGGTGAGAGGTTGGGTGCTAATTCTCCCACACAGGTTGAGCAGGAATGTGAAGTGCATGTGATGTCTTTTTCTTTGTAGTCTTTGCTTGCAGGTGCAGCAAATGTTTCCTCAGTTGCCCCGGCTGTGAAAGCAGTGGACTGTGCTCTGTTGGAACTGGAGGATTTTGTACAGGTGGCAGCTACCAGAGGACCCGGATACCTAGAACTAGCAGCTAGAGACCTGGCCTACAGCCTGGCTCGCATCTATATGGGTAGATACCACAATCATACCTGCAGTCATCCCTTCTACAGTCAGCACACCAAGAAATATTAACAAAACAGAAGTAGAGAATTAGAATTATTGTTTGGGGGGTGGGTTACATAAATAGGAAGCACATAAAGCACAAGTGTTTCCTATGACCATCAGATAGACCTAAAATGAAAGGAGTTCTCCTGTAACTATCTTTCTGTGAACAGGTGCTCTGCTCATTGATCATGCATGTTGGAAGGAAGCCTCGCAATCTGACGTCTATGCAGCTCTCAGGTCAGACAAAATGAAAAAAAAAAAAATGTACTTCTTTCATGTTAATATAAATTCATCATAGAACTTTTAATTTTCTTTTATCAGATGGTGTGAACAGGACTTGTGTCCTGTGGTGACTAAAGAGGGGAGAGGCTGCTATGATCCCAGCACTCCGTCACATGATTCTGCACTGGTCTATAACTGACTAGTCCAAGATTGGATTACCCTGTAATTCATTCCTTCATATGCCACCCATGTGACTCACTGAATTTCTGTGGCAAATCTAGTAACTTTAATAAATAATTATTCAATGTTAAAGATTTATTAAGATTTTGTTTGTTCATTTTTGTTAATTTTTATGAAGTTTTGTACAAACTTAATAGCAACTGATCTGAGCAGAGGGCCACTCACCGTCAGTTTCTTATTGTTAAAGGGCCATATTTCTTGCCAGTGTCGCTAAGTGCTAGCTATCTGGAGAATGTTGGGCCTCTGTGGTCCAGATTTGTCGTTCTTGTAAACTGCCGTGATAAACATGTGTTTTGACACTATATGAATAAAGCTGACTTGAGTTGACTATATGATTGCAGCTATTAAAATCAAAATGACTCTAGTACAAAACAGTTCTGTCCATTGGAAGCCTTTATATCAGTTGGATATAATTTTGTGCAATTTTCTTTCACACCTAATTATTTCGAATTGCACTGGGTTTAATTCTTTGTTTTACCGTCTTGAGCCTGAAGCTTGATCATTTGTACAGCATTTCACTTGTGAATTTATACAGAATAAAAAGAACCCTGATTAATATTCAGCTGTTTTGCTACTTTTCATTGTTTTCCTCTGCCAAGGTGGCTACGATGTCTTCTGTGTCCTGTTATTTGCTGTCAATTTTTCTGCAGGACAACACTAAACAGCTCAGATTTTAAGGAAATTTAATTGGAAAATGAATCCTGGGCCAGGAAAAAAAAAAACACTTCTTGTGGATATTTTCTAAAATTTGTCAGGTAATAAAATAATTTTTGTCGGAATGATGAATTTTACATGAAATTCTAGTTCCACCACACTTAAATGGTTATAAAGATAATTACTGGGATTTGGCTTGGACTTAAGATAAGTGCTAATTGCACTGAAGCTGAAGTGGTGGCTCTTGAAGGAGGCATGTGCGTAACTGGTTACGCATTAAGGTGATATTTTTTTCTTGATACTGTAAATGTTTTTTTCGGTCTGACGCGTTTTCTTCCATGAATTTCCCAGTTTAAAACTAGTCTTTGAACGCAGCATTGGTGTTGCCGGAACAGTGGGCGGAGCTTACAGTTGGGGTTTTTACTGTATGCGGACATCTAAAAATCAGGTATGAGCAAAGCAGGGAAGTGAAGCCGAAGCGCTTATAACGACGCGTTCCTCAAGGTTTTTACTCTTTATTTTTTTCAGAGGGGTCCGGAATGGCGGACTAGACCGAGCCACCTCATTCCTAACGCAACAGCAGCATGTGCGATCAGTGATGAACTGAATTTGACTGTCTTGTTGTCACGTTTGCTGGTGGAACAGGGTGACCAGGTGGGTGACCTGGGACCTCCCGATCCTCACCATGGACCCGCGTCTGGTGTCGTTGCCCGGTTGGTCTGCCAACATCCCAAGCAAGAATAACGATGAGGTCTGAGTTTTAATGCTTTAATTTTTTGTGCAGTTTGAAGTTCCCCGGTTATAAACAGGCTTTTCCAGTTGTCACATGTTTATTGGGAACCTCATGACGTCAGTGATCATGTATAATTTCAACATTCTTGTCCACGACAGGACAGACTTCCTCTGTCAAGGTGTCACAGCTGGAAAGATAACATGTCTAGTTTTACATTTCCTTTTGTTTTTTTTAATGAGTTCAAAGAGACTCACAGAATGATTGTGTGTTGTCACGTGACTTTACTATACAAATCTGTCCACCACGGCACGTTGTTCTTTTAACTACATTTAAAAAAAAACCTTATTATAAATAATACAGCAGTCATAACATGAGTCGAGGATCATGGAATCCTAGAATTTGGATTTAGATTGGCATCATTTTTAGTGTTCATTGTTCTTTGCTCATGCTCAACCCTACTACACCGTTTAATACTAATCTGTAAAGTACTTAAAGTATAATGCAGTAGAATGGTCCAAAAAAACAAACAAACATGTCCTGAAAAAAACAACTTCCATCCAAAATAACATAATGAATTTTCTTTAAGAATTCAATAGAGGTATGGTTTTTTTTGTCGAATATAGCATCTGCTTGAATAATAAAACAACTATTCCAGTCTGGATTTTTTGATTAATTATTAGCGTCTGATCTGGTTACCGCCATCATAGAGGACTCTGTCTGAAGTGCCCACTGTGAAAGAATTCTACACTTCCATGGTGTATGCCATCGGAGTAAAGTAGGTGTGTTGTTGTTACATCTACAATAGAAGAAAAACAGGATATAGGCAATCACGACCTCAGATCACACTAATGTGTCATTCTTTCCCTGCCCAAGGCGAAGTCTTCATAATAATTTGAATATATCAAGTTTTACTTGTAATTTTATTAACGTGATACTGTATATCATTCTAGTGACAGAATTGTTTCCCTAATTTTCTCTAGTCTGCCAGTAGTTTCAACATTAATACCAGTGGCTGCATGTCCATCCATTTTAATGACTTTAATAGGAAGACTGATATCTCTCTTTGTGTGTTTATTCAGTGTGACATTGTGATGAACTTCAGTGCTGCAGACCGCTGTGCGTTTGTGAAGAACACCTCTGACTGTAGCGATCAAGATGGCTTCATCAACTATATTCACGTGGCCTTCTGTCTGCTTCCTCCTAACCTCACTCCTCTTACCATCACCTTTTGTGTAAGTCATGGGTATGTTTGTTTAGGTGGTGATCGGTGGTCACCAATTACCATGAAACTTTGAATTTTACCAGCCGACAATCCTTAAAGGAAGTTCAGAAAGGGGAATTACGTGGCTCACTAAGTCTTTTACCAACAGCAATCAAACTGTCACACTGAAATAATCTCTCATCATAGAAACCGTACTTAATTTTGGATTAGGAACAAAACGGGTCATTATACAAGGCTGATTGAGCTCTACTTCTTCTTTCTACAGTTCTTGTTTGAGAACCACAAACTCAGTCAGCATTTCTGTGTTCTTTAATTAAACATTTTAATTTTACTTTCCTCTTCTTCTCCACAGATGATATGGCTGCTCTTTTTATTTGTCATTCTTGGACTCACAGCATCTAAGTTGTAAGTGTTGCACGTTATTTTATGTGCCATACAAGTTCCCCTTTTTGGTTCAGAGCTGCATTAATTTTGTCGTGGTTACTATTAGCTCTGCTGTCTTTAAAGGCACATTTATAGGCCTGTAATTGCAAATTATGCACACATTCCAGTCCTCACTGCAGTCGGTTGAATAGTCACATGACAGCAGAGTTTTTGTCACACTGGCACACTGCAGGAGCAGTGTTGCTGTGAAGCTTCTGTATATTTTGCATAAAATACTTACTTTATACAAGATTGCTTGAGGCCTTTTGTCATATTTATTATCTATTGAGCCTATTTAAACCTTTTTCTCCTCAGTTTTTGTCCCAACCTGTCAGCCATCTCCACCAGTCTGCACCTCACTCACAACGTGGCTGTATCCTTTTCCTTCACCCTCTGCATGTCTCTTTTTAACTATGATTCCGGTCAGACGCAGAGAATTTCCCTGATTCTCTCAACTTTTAATATCGGTGCCTCTTAATGATATCTTCTGTGAAGCCTCTTTTCCTTGACTTAAGTTTGTCCCGAGGGTGTGACCCTTCTGGCTCTAGGTAACGGAGCTCCAGACATCTTCAGTGCCGTTGCAGCTTTCTCACATCCACACACTGCTGGGTTGGCGGTCGGAGCTTTATTTGGTGGGAACAAATTCACACAAAAACAAATCAACCTTTTTAAATATCAAAGCTGTTTGTCCCCGTCATGCTTGTTCTGTCAT
This sequence comes from Antennarius maculatus, assembly GCA_013358685.1. Lineage (NCBI taxonomy): Eukaryota > Metazoa > Chordata > Actinopteri > Lophiiformes > Antennariidae > Antennarius > Antennarius maculatus. The sequence continues at coordinate 21,539,231 of CM023608.1, forward strand.
TACCTTGTCAGGAGCCGGGATTTTTGTTACCACTGTAGTCGCAGGCAGCGTGGCACTTGTCAAGCCTTTCTTTGTGGCCTCTCGCCCGTTCCTGCGTGATGTTATCTTTTACATGGTGGCTGTGTTCTGGACTTTCATCATGCTGTACAGAGGCTCTACGACACTGAGCGAAACATTCGGTACTCACTTAAATCTATTGCTTCACACTCGCTGCATATCAATCTCTTTTTTCATGGAGCTATCAATTAGTAGTTTCAATGATCGATCGATGAATAAAGAATTACCTTTTAAGCACTTCTCTACCTTTAATAGACATTACAGTAAACAATGCTCATCCTTTGGGGCGGCAGTAGCTCAGTCACTACCCAAGAGGGATCAATAAATTTCTTCTTCTTTCCTGCTGTCCCAAATGTTTACTGCATCAAAACTAATCTTACCCTACCACTGGAATCTCAGATATTTTAGGATTGAAAACAATTCCAGAATGCGGTTCAACAAGTCCTCTATCACTCTTGTCCCAAGAGATACATTTCGAAAATTTAATATCTTGAAAATCACAACTTTTCTAATTTCGGAAATATATTTTCATTTCAGATTGCGAAGAAAATGAGAAATATGGATATAATATTTTCAGGGTCCTGGGGACAAAAAAATGACAAATTACAAAAAAATCCAAACTCTCAATACTGTAATTATATGAAGTTCTAAAGTTCACTTTGCTTCACCACTCTCTTTTCCTAGGGTACCTCAGCCTCTATGTGGTGTATGTACTCACAGTCATCATCAGCACATACGTCTACAAGCGGCAGAAACGCAGAAGAAACCTAAGTGTCCAGGACATTCAACCCACCCCAGGTTTGAAACAGAACTACATAAACATGCAGACAAATAAAAAATATCTCTTTACAATTTTCAGTAATATTTTGTGTCTCTGCAACAGAATCTTACTTATCTGATTCATCTGATGACAACATTCCCAATCCAACTGCTGAGACGATCCAAGAGGAGTATGGTAGGATTTCAACATACTGCTTTAATAAACAACAATAGTTTAATTTATAATCAGAACTACACATGCATGTGTGTTTGTGTATTTACATGGTTCAGAGTCAGAGTACAGACCACTTCTGCCTCACACTGACTCCACGAGTCAGATCATGCTGAACTCTCTGAACCCCGTGGACAGCAGGAAGTGGAGGAGAAAATCATTGAGCTGGAGAGTATTCAAAATACTGAAGGTGTGTGTGTGTGTGTGTGTGTGTGTGATGCAGGTATGACAGATATGACCTAATGTAATTGTTTGAATGTAAACTTTCTTCCAACGTTGTTCTCCACCTCTCAGATCCCTCTAGAGGTCGTACTGCTGCTCTGTGTTCCTGTTGTTGATCCTGATAAAGAAGACAAGAACTGGAGACGCCCACTGAACTGTCTTCATCTCGTCACTGCTCCTGTGGTGTGTGTGCTCGCCTTCCAGTCAGGAATGTGTAAGTTTATCAATCGTCATGACGACCACAATGTGATATGTAGCAGCAGCTGGAAACACCTCTTTCACCTCTAACTAACGTGTAGTTGCAGATTATCTGATCCAGAATGAGTTTCCTCTCTTGCTGCTGACTGTTTTGCTGGGACTTTTCCTTTCTGTTATTGTCTTCTGCACCACCACTAATGACCGTCCTCCCAAATATCATCCGGTAAGTACTTGAAATTCAACAGAACAAATACAAACACATCAAGAATATGAATTCTTTTTAGGGGGTGATGTTGGTTGGTACCGTGTGCTACTTTGAGGCAACATTATGCAGGTGGTAAATAATTTACTAATAAACCTAAAAAACAACAGAGTTCTATTATTTTGTTTCCTTAGCTTACTGGAATCTACTATTCATAATCACAACACTAAGACTTCACCATCACTGTACCGGTTTTTTGGAACACCAGTGATACATGATAGTACATTGAGCTACATTAAGAGCAGATGTTTTATTTTTTTTTGTGATGATGACAGTTGGCCTGTCAGTCGTGGGTTTTTATCTCCTTCCCCCCTGCAGCTGTTTGCTGTGTTGGGATTCTTGGTGAGCGCCGTGTTGATCAGCGCCGCCGCCTCTGAGGTGGTCAGTCTCCTGCACATGCTCGGTGTTGTGCTGGGTCTCAGCACCACAGTCCTGGGACTGACTCTGCTGGCCTGGGGCAACAGCATTGGAGGTATGGGTGAAGCTTATTCTTTTTTTATATATATAAATTATATTTTGTTATTAAATTATCGCAATATCTATTTTTCAGATTGTTTTTCTGATATCACCATCGCTCGGCAGGGATACCCACGGATGGCAATATCAGCCTGCTTTGGCGGCATCATCTTCAGTATCCTTTTTCACGTAAAACATGTCACTATGTATAACATGGCTCAAAGACATAAGGGTGGACGACTGTATCCTTAACTGTTTCCTTCAGACATGCTGTTAGGAGTAGGTTTGGGATGTCTGGTACAAATGCTGAAAACACACTCTGATTTGCAGGTAATCTTCTCAAATACTCTGATCGAGACTTTATAAATGTGGATTGACAGAAAAAGAAATAGACACAATGCATGTTTTGTTTCTTTCTGTTCCTCAGTTCACACCAGGGGGCTTGTTGACATGGGTTCTCGTGGGATCTTTGGGCTTGTCTATGGTTCTGTCCTTCATCATTATTCCACTGTGCCGGTTCCAAATGCAAAGGACCTATGGGATCTTTCTCATCCTCTTCTACTGTGTATTTCTTGTCATTGCTCTACTCACTGAGTTTGGCAAGATTCACACTACATAGACCAGATTTACATCTGGGACTTCTTCCAGATAGACGTAATGGCTCCAGGAGTGCAAAATGACACAACACCCTCCTAAACATAAACTGATATAGTTTTTGCACAACATGTTGTGTACGTCCTGGATGCCAACAGCATCCTTTGCTTGGTTTGGGAAACCAAACAGCTACATTAATAACAGACAAACTAAGACTTCTCTGCTCAGGGAGAGCATAAACTATTTATCACAATGTGCTTTTATGCAGTTATGCTGACTGGAGTGACGACAAAGCAGATTTTATGAAGGAATACTTTAAAACAAAAAGTAAAATCAAAAATGTTTGAATGACCTTATATGGAGCCACTTTTGGGGAAATAAATATTTTTGGTTTGGTTATTTTTATGAAAGTTGTGTTTCTGGATGAGTAAATACTTACCTGAAGTATTAAAAAGCAAAATGACATCAATGACAACTTGAACAGTTTAATAAAATCCCTTATTTACTAACTCAAAATACAATACAGAATAAGAAGTTATATAAAAGTAAAATACTTAAGTCTAGTGAGACATTAGTTCGGAAATACGTTGTACTTGTGATGCTGGGTTGAGCTAAAAGGAGTGTATTTCTTTATACTTTTGGACTTTAGAGAGCTTAGTAGTAGTGTCTGTGTTAATACTTTTCATATGTGCCATTAAGCTAAGGCATCAGGTTTAAGTACTACATCATTTTCAAGAGGTCACAAGAAGCCTACAGCAGTATACGCACAGTACATGACTCCATAGTTGTACAGGCTCTGTGGTAATGTTTACTGAAGGTTTTGAAAAGGCCAAAAAGGCCAACATTCTTGCTTCACTGGTCGAGGGACAAACCTGCACTGCTTCTTTCTGTCATGATGCCTCCAGGAAGGACTCATCATTAACTCATCTTACTTTCACATCAGCCTTGAAACCCCAATACTGCTGTCCAACTGTGGCAAACTGGGAGCACGATGGAACTGGAAAAGACGTGGAGTAACCCGGCTTCTCCTCATTTAAAAAAAAAAGGCTGAGATGGGGTGTGTTTAATTACGAGGTGCGATCTGTGCATCAGTTGATGCTGTGAGGTCCAGTCTGCGAGTTTAATTGAGGCTCTGGGAAGGAAGGCTGGTCAGAGACGGGACTCTCCAGAACCCGCTCCAGGCTTTGGTCAGGCTGAGGCAGATTTTCATGTGAGTACTCTGCATACCACTCCTGGAGAAACGAAGTATGGAGAAGATAAGGGATGACATCACACCAAACAACTGACAAGTTGAGTTTGTTTTTTTTCTTCAGTCTTTTACCTGTATCTCCTCTTCATACATTTTCATGCTAAGGTCACTCTTAGTTCTAGACCTACGACCCAGGTACACCAGAGACGAGTGCTGCACACACCAGGCAGGAGGGAAAGTCAGTTAGCAGGGCTTTATTTGACTAACAATAATGTTAGAGTGTCTGTGTGTGTGTGTGTGTGTGTGTTTGCTCTTACCCCACCCCGGTCCATGGCTTGTAGGACTCCCTGTAGAGAGCTGAGGGAGGACAGTCCTGGGCAGGTTTGTTTGTACAGCTCCAGAGTGGACAGCGCTTCGTCACGATTCACCTCCACTTCAAACACTATTCCGTTCTCATCTAGATCACACAGATACACACACACACACACACACAGACTAAAATCACTTGCTGAATCGTAGCTAACGAGCAGTCCTCTACAGTATGGATTAATCTTTATCAGCAGAGCATTTACGTAATTGTTTATATCAGAACTCTAAATATAGCAGAAAGCATTCTGAAGTACAGAACTTTTCACAAATTACTTTAGGTGTAGCTACAGTATAACTGCTTAAACTTAAACCTAGTTTTACAGAAAGTTTTCACCTTAAAAATCGAATGATTTACATTATAGCAACTCAAACTTGGTCAGGTTAGACACCACAATGTGACTGTGTGTGTCCCCTCCGCACAAAAAAAAGAAGTAGAGAAACTCAGTCCCACCCTCTGGGTTCTCGAGTGGTTCCCTGTTCTTGCGGCTGTAGTTCATGCGGAACACAAACGCATCCAGAATGAACGCCACGATGATGGTCATCACTACCTGGAGAGGGAATGGACAGAATATAAAACCCGTGGTCACAAACATTAAAACAGATGATGCTTCTTTTACCAGAATTTTCTGCACAGTGCTCACCATGGTAACGATGTAGAAGGTCATGAAGTACAGACGGCTCCAGTGGCTCGTCATAGAGGTGACTCCTTCCTTTGGGAGGGTGAACGCAGCAAGTCAAACAGAGACACACACTGACAACATGTCTGTAGACAACTGACAGATGGAAGACTACAAATAACAGACTTGATCTTACCATGGTAATGTACCAGTTATTGACCACAGTCAGCTCAAACAGAGTCACTAGAGAAAAACAGAACAACAAATGAGCTGAACTGAAACAGCAGGACAGAAAGAGCACATGTTCAAATGGTGACAAACACAAATGAATTGATTCTAGGTGTCACAACTTTCATGACAGTTTTCTCCTCACAATGGAGATATGGTTGTTTATTCAGTCCTATATGCACTATAATCATTAACACACATTTCCTTCCTATCTTTACATTGTTAAAGGAAGTAAACAAAAACAAACCTGGATCCGCTTCTTGCCAAACATTGCACCAAAAAATGTAATGAAAATACATTAAAAAAAAAAAAAAAAACGCTTTATGTATGTAATTGTGATGCCAAATGGATGTGATAGAAAACTTTGATGGAGCTAAATTTAGAATATTACCAGCTTTATCTTTAAAAAAAAAAAAAAAAATTAAAGGAATTACCAAAGCTGCTGAGAATGTTGTTGAAGTTATTGAGGTAATAATAGCCTTCCAGCAGTACTGTCTTATTGCCAATGGGGACGCTGACCTGCTTGTAAGACTCTGCCACTGTGCTGGTGCTGCGATTTGGAGAGAGATGGAATAAACAGTTAGTGGACATAAATACTATTTCATTTCCTGTACAAGATGCAAGAAAATGTAGAAAACCAGAATTAATATCAACACACTAAGCTAATATTAGAAAGTAGAGAAAAAAGAGCAACGGAGTGTAATTTTCATGATGATGCTGGTGTGACTCACTTGCAGCAGTTGGGATAAATCACATCTGCAAAGAACTCCATCCCCACAATGGCAAAGGAGTAGTAGAAGATGATTAAAGTCAACCCCAGACTTGCCATCCTGGGAAAGAGCTCAAACATGGTGTCCAACACATTACGATACCGCTGCTTTATTTTAAACAACCTGACAAAGAAACAGAATTTAAACGGAAATTAAAATCTGAAATGCTGCCAGAAGTACAAGAAACTCGCGGAGTGAAGGATAGTGGCGTACCGGAGCAGCTGAAGCGGTCGGAGGACGACAATAAAATAAAACGGCTCCATATCAAAAGCAAGAGCAATCAGGCCCAGGAAGGCAAACACTGTCACTGAGAAGTCAAACCTAGACAGATGAGAAATGTGAAGCATCAATACCGAAAACATCCAACCCCAGATTTGTGTGAGGATAATTGGTGTTGTGTATTAGAATAAAAAAGTGTCTAAAATGAAATGAATCAGAATCTAAAAGCACACACTCAAGCACTCAAACAGGATCTGAATTTTTGCCCACTTGAGGGTCCTCAACTTTTGGATTCAATACTTATATCTATCAATCAATTAATCAATCAATCAATTAATCAATCAACCGAGCAACCAGTTTCTTACTCACAGATTCCACCCAGAGCTGAAATAAGCCATTGGTCCTAAACCGGTGAGTTTCAGTAACACCTCTACACCATAAACTAAAAGCAAGGCGACAGGGACAGAATTAGTAGAAGTAGAAACAAACAAATGAGTTTACATATTAAGATCCTCTACGATCAGTTATAGATTATGGATATTAAAGCAGGCAGCCGACTCACTGGTCAGGAAAACAATGTAACTCCAGGGAACAAATCTTGACCACGAGAATCCGCCTGCAGAGGGAGGTGGGAGTAAGTTAAGACAAAACACTTTCCCTCAGTGGTGTTTCTGTCACTGGGAGCGTTCTTACTGTTCAGCGTGTACGTCTCCACCAGGATCCACACGCCGTTGATGGCCACCACCACATCTGCCATCACAACAGCACGTTACAAGGTTTACGGTCAGAGAGACTTTGGAGATGAAAATGTAAGATGTTCCACTTACACATGGCGTACTGGAAGGCCTTTGACTTCACAAGCAGGTTGATACCTGTTAGAGCAGCAAGTATTTAGAACAACAAACTGATTTGTTTATTAAAGGAAACAAACAAGAGAACTCACCTTTGAAAATGAGGAAAGTTGTGTGTGGAAGGTCATCAAACCAGTGTTCTCCACTGCGTCGTGCCTGAACCACACACACACACACACACACACACACACACACACACACACACACACACACACAATAAATAATTTACATTACAACCAACCAAGACAAAGTAAATTGTGAATACACCCCACTTACCTTCCATTTAAGGCCGGTGACCTCATAGAACTTATAGAACTCTTGCAGACTGTGGGAGAGGAGACTCCATTGAAAAAACATTGTGTGAAAATATAATAATCCAAATACATTCAGATAGACTTAACAGGAAGTGTGTGTCAGACTGTTACCTGAGCATCGGCGCCCCTGAGGTGTTGAGAGCTTTATAAGTGAGGAATCGATCTCTGGCCGACATCCGGGGTCGGTAGAACCGCATCAGTCCGTCAAACTGTTTCAGCGACACCCCCATTGGTCTCTAAGGGTGACGACACAACATCAACACAACAGCCACAAGTGCGTCAACAAATACATCACTTCATCCAAATTTAACATTCAAATGATAGACGCCATAAAGGAAGTACCTGTCGGCTAACCAGCAGCTGAAAGGCGTGGTCAATAGCAGAACGTTTATGAAGCAAAAGAGATTTAAACTTCATCTTTTCCACATCATTAAACGTATCAAACACAACTGCCAGGAGCTGGAAGGTGACAGGAAATAAATGAATTCACTTTATTGTATTTGTACCGTTTTCTTTTGATTAGAAATAATTAACAAATGATCACCTTCCTCCACAGCAATATTTTTTGGGGGAAACAGAGTTGTGATCAGACTAGACATTTTATTTTATAAAGGTAACTGTACCAGATTCATGACGAAGTACAGTTCTATGGACAGGTAAACAATGAAGAAAACACAGGACCAGCGGTTCTTGGAGTACGCTGGCATCATCACATCAGGAAAACTAGGAGTAGGAGGAGTAGGAGTACATGATGAGCTCTAAAACTAGGTAGCACTACTTTAAGATGAGAGTGGCAGGATGCACTACATACTTTGCCGTGGTCAGCAGCACAAACAGACTGACGAGGCTGTTCTCCAGAGTGCTGAAGTACTGAGAAGAGTCAGAACATGTGACCGTTACAGAATGAAAACACTAGAGGAAGTCCAAAAAGTCAAAAAACTTGAAAATCTTAATCAAAGTCCAGCCAGACTAAACTTACTGGGTCAGAGGTGTTTGGAGAGAAGAGGCAGAAACCTGGGAGGACACAACAAGATAGTCCTTGATTGACATCTTGGATGTTTCTCCTCATTATAGAATCATTTTATGATTTCAGATAAAGAAACATCATTTAATGGCATTTCAAACACAATAAAATACAGTTTCTTACCCAAAATAGCAAATATAACCATGAAGAAGAGCAGCAATAGGAGGATGTCAATAAAGGGCGGGAGGGACTGGAAGATCTGACGCAAGTTTCTGATTGGAGGAAGAACACCTTGTTGGTGAGGATTGTTCTTAACTGTTATATCACTGGACATTTTATATTATGTAAAAGCCTCAAAATGATCATAAAGTCATAAAGCAACAAATTTAGCCAAGAATCAGTAACCAGAAAATGTTATTTGTGATTTATTTATGGTCAGAATTTGAACAATTGAGTCTCTGGTGACTCCTAGTGGCAAAAACATATGAAGAACTCAAAACCATCTCCTTTACGATGCTTTTTCCTCATTTTTCTCAATCCAGCCTACAAACACTTTTCGGGTAAAAAGAACTTGCATACCTGCGCACAGCACCACAGTATCTACAATCGACCAGGAAAATTGGTCTAAGAGCTCTGGTCACTCGGACGTGAGACGTCTGTCTGATCAGAACCACTATGGCCTCCACAAACTGCAGCAGCAACACACACATCTGTGCAAAGACAAGAAACAACAGGAAAAATTGGCATTTTTAGAAGCTGGATTTCAAATGATGACATGCAAACAACAGCATGTTAAGGATTGAAAATAACAGACTTTCCCTAAAGCTCTTGCCAAATTATTTACTATGCCGTTAGTATGTGCTAGTTACCTTCACCATCGTCCTTTTATGTCGTATGAAGGTGTGGAAACCTAACCAGCGAAGTTTCATGCATAGCTCAAACGCCACCATAACCAAAGCCAGCAGCTCCAGCGTGGCGTGGACCTGCAGAAGAATCAAATTATTTTTTTATAGCAAACCCTACATACACATTAATGTTTTGTTGCATCGGTGTGTGTGTGTGTGTGTGTGTCTGTTCACTCACATAGACATCCAGGCGTAGTGAGGGCACAGCGGGGGCTTCGCACAGCGACAGCATCATCAGCAGCAGTCCAGTCAGCAGCTCCATCATGTAGAACAGGTGGTTGTGAGCGAACAGGTACGCTGCCAGCGCCTTCGGGTTCCGAGGATGAGTGAAGAACTTGTCGTTGTTCTCACCCTCCTGCATTTGAGATTTAAAGGTAACGACGAATTCTGTTGATACACGTCTGAATTATGAAGCTTCACATCACTCGCAACCCCTTTAAGCAGGATTCAAATCCAAGTGACATTTAATTTTTAAGACGTCTCTATTCTGTGTCCTTTGAATTAGCTGCTAATTAGCTGTCTGTTAAATCTCTTGATTGTGGGTGCATACATGTCAAAACGTCTCACCCTGGTGTGATCTGACCACCAGATTATAAGACGTTGTTTCTGCTGCTGATTGAGAGGCATAAAAGAAATAACACCCAACACGACTTTGTAATATTTATACAAAAACTGAGGCGTAATAATGCCTGTTCAGACTTGAATGGTTGGTGAGAGGAGCTTTTATTCACCAGAATAACAGAATGTTGTTGTTTTTTTCAGAATATAGCTGTCTTATGACCTCCTATATAAAGACAAGTTCTGTCTAAATATCTACATTTTATGATTGGGTAGTCATCGTTTATAAAACCGCACTGAACCAGACTGTAAGATTTCATGTATAACATGAAAATATGTCATTAGGAAGGAACTCACATTCAACATGTGAGGCTTTTGGTTACACATTTACACAATGTTTGATTACCTACCAGTGATACAGAGCGGAGGGTGCAATCAAAGCCATTAAACCACCATGTGAACGTCACAAGATCACGACTGGCAGCTGCTCTGAACATCCAGACCCACAATGCATCGGCTGCTCATACCTGCAGGTAGATGGCCGCTTCCTGGTAGTTCATCTCCCAGCTCTGACGTAACGACACATTTTGGGCGCCGTAGTTTTTGGGCCCAGGTGTTGGGATGACAGCATTGTTCACTACGTCGTAATTACCTCCTCCTCCATCTGGAACCAAACACTTTGGTGTCAGTGTGTTGATGCAGCTCACACACACACACACACACACACATACACACACAGGAGATATGTATGCCTACCATTGCAGTCTTGTTCTAACTGCGTGGCATAAGAAGAGATCACTCCTGGACTCTCACTATGAGTCTGATCTTCATGTAAACCAGCTGCCCGCCTACATAAGCACTCCATCAATCGGTCTGGATCGCTCTTTTTTTTTTCTCAGCTGTGAAAATGTACCGAAGTCCTTTAAATCCAGAGGACCAGCACTTGTGTGTCATTCACAACACACTGCATCTATTCCAGCATCCACAAACATCTGGAGAAACTGAGCGCCAAACATTCCACTCAGCCCAGATGTTAACTCCAGAAGCGCAGTCACAAGTGAAGTCCGGATGTGAATTATCGGAGTCTGACTCTGGGAATCAAAATAACACCAGAGACTGAAATCCATTCAAAACAAATGGCACTGCTTGTGAGATCCAGCACCTCTTCAAACTGCAGTTGCTTCTCTTGTCTCTTACAGTCACCTTGATAGGAGATACTGTCACCAGTGAAAGCAAAATGTGGTTTAAACACTTGCACCCTGAAATTACTATCCGTACTTTGAACTTTGATCCCAGTGCTGCTGGTCGGTGAGAAAGTGCCGGGTTTGCATTGATGTCACGTTGTCTACTACGCCTCCTTCCTCCCAGATAGGAGACAAACAAGAGACAGATAAACTGTAGAAGAACAAATTTCAAAAGCCAAGGAGGCTATTATAATAATCTAGTGACATACTGAAAAGTAACACAGAATTACGCTTGATCTTCCTATGTTTCTGCTTCAGGCGCACAGACAGCATCCAGAACTCCAAAAACAGAGTGGAATCAAATCAACAAAAAACAACACACACAAAAAAAAAGCTCAGGACTGATGACAGTTTCTACCAGGACAAACTAAATCTAGCGTTGTCATGATCTGAAGGGTTGAAACCACCAGGAACTAAACTGTGCTCCACACTTATACCCAGGCATGGGATTTATCAGTGAAGTGATAAATGCAGCTGTTTTTCTGGTTCAAACTCCCCCTCTTTCTAGAAAACTCAATCAGAAGGAACAGCGTGATATGTCCTCCTTGTCCACCACACCCACACTTCCTGAGAAAAAAAAAGTCCTCTCCTCTTCCTGTTCACCTCCAGAGCCAGAGAAAATGATCCACCGGGCTGGAACACACAAACACACTTACACACGGAGCTGCATACGTGCACACGTAACACACTCATTCTACCAGGAGGGGCTGAGGGGTGCACGGTCTGCTGATGCCAGCAGTTTCTCAGATGGCTCATTTTGTAGCTTATATATGAGGCATACAATGGCAGCAGGATTACTATGCTGAGTGGATGCATGGACCCCCGTGCAGACTGCTCATGCACATGCGCACACACACAAACACATGAGCTCACAGCCCGGTGGACAAGTGCCATTAAAACAGTGTGACCTGGTCACGCAGCTGATAGTCAACAATGTTCAGGGCAGTCAGACTGCACATCTGCAGATGCACGCTATGAAGGAAAGCTATTTGGTTAGCAAAGTCTGTTGATTGTCAAGTTTTCTATCACTATGGTAACGGATGGTGCAAAACCAAAGTGGTAGGAGGTCATGTTTAAAGTTTCAGATTAGAATACCCTTGACGGATTCTCTTCAGAATAACCAGAGCTGAGGACATATTTTGTACATGAAACTTTATTGAGTTGTATTTTAAATGATGTCACTAAATGAATCCATGTTATTACTGCAGTGCAAGATGTATTCATGCATATCACTGATGTTTATTTGTTTGTTTGTTTGTTTATTTATTTTTGGAAAAGAAAACTCCATAAAGCAGAAGATGCTAAAAATATTTTCTAGTTATTTTAGGTAATATTAAAGTTTGAAATGAAATAGCTTTACAATGTGCAGTCATCATGCCAGGGATAAACAAAAATTTGAATATGCATGCAAGTTTCAAATTTACATGGTCAGCATTTTTCTGACATCATTTCCTTTTAGTTCTTTTTGCTGACAATGTATTTTTTCTTTTGTGGTTATAGGGTATTCTTCATAGATCTTTATTATGACTAAGCAGAAGAAAGGCACTTGATCAGTCCATATAAAGAGTCACATACATAGAGTCCAAAATAGAAAGTCTGGCTGAACAAGTCAATTTGATAATCACCGCTGTGACAATCATTATCTAAGAATGATGCTGCTGATTCAGACCAGGCAAAGTAAACTTAAATTATTTGACCTTTTTTTTCTTATATTATTATATGCAAAACAAAAAATACATCAAAAAACAGTGAACAATAAAGCAACGTTTGATGAGCACTGCTGAGTTTATGACTCAAGAAACCTTTTCTCTGTTTTATAATTTTTGAAAATCCATATGTGGGCAGGATTTAGGAAACTGTGAGCTATCTTGAAAACATTTTTTTAACCGTGTCCTCAATGCTGAGATCTAATTGATCCCAATGAAATTCAAAGAGATAACATTAGGATCAGGGACAAAATTAAATCTGTAAAACAAAACAGTCATAACTCTGTGACATTGATCACTGCTGATGAACACACTATTTACTGATTGTGTAAAATGTTCCACAGTCCATTTAGGTCATCTGAGAAATTTAAGAAACTTCTATATTTGGAGTGTGGGTGTATGTATACTAGGATTCGTTCCACGTGAGGCTTTGTGAAGCATGACTTTAAAACTATTCAATACATTTTTGAAAACATATGTACTAACAAAAGTATCTCTTGCACTGGTATTTTTAAGGCAGATGCAGCACGAAGTGAATTACTTTGGCCTTTCAGGTAAGAAGGTCTAGTAATGAAGTGTTTTATTAAGTTAATGTGAAGGAAATAACAATAACTATTAAACCTTATGTATGCATTTTCCATGTGCTAGAGAAGTATTAGCAACTATTATTTGATTTTTTATTTAATTTACACGTTTCTTCTTCATCGAAATACACCTGAAACGAGGTCTCCCGATTGTCATACTTGTTTATTAGAATTATTTTGAAACACAGAAACCAAATTTGCAACAATTTAATAACTATAATTAATAATAAATAAACCACGACAGCAGGCGGTAACAAAAGGCGAAGCAAACACTCCCCAAGCATTCAAGAAGTTGAAGAATGGAGGGATCCTGTGTCCCAGTAAAGTTTTATTCCAGTGCAGATTGCACTGCAATCCTGTAATGCTTAATGTCACGAGGATATAACACAAAATGCTTACTTTCGTCTCCTCTCTCAGTTTCTTCGTTCAGTAAACCGCTGTTTACTTCGTCCCAGGTTAAGATGAGAGGCACATCGTCGTCAGACTCCATGCTAGCAGATAACGCGCTGCAAATCAGTCTCGATTTTCTAACGAGAGTTAATCTGCTGTAAACTGACCGCAAATGAAGAAGTACATTGTTTGTTGTGCAAACAGCTAGATGTGGCTTCACATGTTTGGGAATCCGCTGTTAACGATGAGATAAAACGTCGGATACATTTTATGCTAAACTGAGAGCTAACCAGCTAAAAAAAAAGTCTCCAATGAGACACGAAACACAGCGATCAATTTAAGGATTTCCAGGTTGTGTGAAGCAGTCAGAGCTTGTTTGTTGCATATTTGCTCTGTCCCGTCAAAGATGGCATCTGTCATCTAATAACCTGTCTCACTGTCGCTGCAGGGCTGAGAACCTGAGACAGCCCGTCTGTGTCCACCAGGACATCCTCACAAACTGGTCTCTGCTGGACCACAGATGGTTGTGTGTTCTCACGTTGACCTCGATTTAAGTCCAACGACTCTTCATCTACATTAATCTCTGCACAAACGAAGTCTGACGGTCGGAGCAAAATTACAGATGCCCGACATTTCCGTTCATATTTACATCAACAAACAATCGCGACACCGAAACAATTTACGGCAGTCCGTGTTATTGTGCTGTATGGTCACGTTTTCAAAATAAAGTTCACCAGATCTAAATACAGTATGTTTTTTAAAAACTCAATTGTAGGCTTAATTAGTTTTTAATTCATTCATAAATTAAAAACAATACATTAATACAATCAGTAATAAACACAACTCATAATTATGAGGATACACTTACTACCGTGTTTGTGGTTGCCTAGCAACATGGGAAAACTATCCATTACTTTTTTTGCTGACATCCAGCGAGCGACTCGACAGGTAAAAACAATTGAAATTTAAATTTGTAGGCTGATTAATTTAACAACGACCAATGTTTGCTTAAGTAATGACCTAACGTTAAAACTATTTTTATGCCCATTAAATCAGAAATGTGCTATTCCAGTGTTGTGACGTGTAGCCACGTCACAACACTGTGTTTTGATCATGGTGATTTGCCCATCTTTATATTTGAGGTTCCCATCATGGGACTATGGAATTGATACAAATTCGTTATCTTATCTTCGTAGAGGCTTCGTTTAGGAGTGTAATTGTGGCTCTATCGTTTGCTTTAATGATTATTTTAGGATCGTATCAATACAAGATTGTTATTGTTGTTGTTATTGTTGTTTTCTCTTCTTCTCTCATTGAATGATAGGATGTCAACAAACACATCAGTAGCAGCAAAGGCGTGGATTCAGGTCGATGAACCACGGAACCTCCCTCCTGAGGCTCAAATGATCTCAAAAATTTTGGACGACTGCATCAACAAAGTTGAGATTGTAGGAACTCTGGATGTTTTCCTCCAGTATAACTGTCTGTCCAGTGTCATGGACGAGACTTTTAGAAAGTTACTTCAAAAGCATGTAATATTAGTTGAAAAGTTGCAAATTGGATCCAAAATAAACTCAGACGAAGAACAAAAGGGAGAAGGAAAAAAGCCTAGAGCAAAAGATCAGCTCGAGAAGGACATCAAGGACTCTGTCAGGGATCTACTCAGGCATGTCCGTCACCACCCCAATGCCCTTATTGGTTTGCAGACCGAGCCAGGTTTGGAGATAGATGAGAGTGAGTGTTCACTTAATAGTGAACTAAAGGTGTTTCAGACTCACGTATGGGAAAGGTTGCAGATCAGTTTGGAAGAGCGACCTCACTGCAAACCGGTGTCTCCATCCACTAAGGCCATTATGGATTCAATGCTGGAAGAAGTAACTGAAACCATAAAGAAAGTGGATGAAAGGGTGAGGCTGTTGGAAATTAAGTTTTCAGTCTCTAATGTTTAGATGGAGGCAAAGAAGAAGAAAAAAATCTTGCTGAGCCAAGTTCATTTTTCTGCTCTCTTTTTTTCTGACAGATTTCTGAGAAAAATCAAGAGATTACAAGTTTGCAGAGCTCTCTACAAGAAATACCTAAAGAACCACCACAGTTCCCTCTTCTGAATGAGCGGCAGCAAGAAGTTATCAGTGCTTCGAAGAAAAAGCAAAGCATTACACAGAAGCAAATCGATGAACTGAAAATTGCGATCGACAAGGTGTGCCGTGAAAACAGAGAAGCAGAGAAAAAACTCCATGAGGTAAGTTCAGTCATCAAATCAACATTTTGATGACATTTTGTGTGATAACAAGTGCCTTGACTGCATGTTATTCATTTTGCAGAGAAACAACAAGGTGAAATCAGAAACTTTGGATTTAATCCAAACCTTTGATAACAAAATTGAGGAAATCCAGGTACAAATTCTGATTAATTCCAAAATTCCAAAATACACTAGGAAACACAATTACCCCTGTATACTCTGGGTACAAGTTGATAAGCTTGCTGAGATGACATTCAGGGTTTTTAAGGTGACACTTGAAGTTCTTAGCCTTGAGTATAACAGTTAAACAAAAAATGCCAAGGTTTAATCATCTAATTGATTTTGCTCGATCCATCTACTGATGAATGAATACTGATATTTTAGATAATGTCAAACTATATTCTCAATATCATCCAGCTCTGATAATACTTCCCTTACATTTTTACTTTCTCTTTCATTATTTTGGATTCACTACCCATCACAATTTTGTCTCTCAATACTCCTCCTGTTTAAGGCCAAGTTGGAGATGAATGAACTTGAATATGACAGGGAGCAGGAGGAACTGAGGGTGCTGCATGAACGCTTTTCTGTTCTGGAGGTAGAGTGCGTCCAGATTCAAGAGAAGCGTAGGCTGGCAGAGGAGAAGATGAAGGAAGAAATGAGAGAGCTGGAGATGAAGACTAAAGCTGCTATTGTTATTCAAACCTGGTGGAGAGATTACTGCGCTCGCAAAGCCTTGAACAAAGGCAAGAAAGGCAAGAAAGGCAAAGACAAGAAGGCTGAAAAAAAAAGTAAATGATCAATCAATAAATCAATCAATCAACTTTTATTTATGTAGCGCTTAATCACATATGATTTTGTACTTGACTGACACACAGCATAAAGACAGATTTATACATTTATCATTGAGTAAAGTTGAAAGACCGTGTTCAGATTAAACATATTAATGTCTCTGTAACAGTGAGTTTCATTGCATCGTTTAAGGATGAACAGTTTAAAAATTCTTCTTTTAGAGTGTTGGTTAGTGAACTGTAAACCTGTTAATGTTGCTCATATTTTTGTTCCATCTGTTTCTCACCAAGATAAATTTTTATTGCAACAATTCAAATTTGTGGGTCTGATATTCCTTACCCTTGGAATGCTGAGCTATCTGCGCTTTCTCCACAATGTTGCTATTTCCGATATCTTATTTTTATTCACACTTTGGTTGTGGAGCTCTGTTTTCCTGCGTGCTTGTTGGCTGAGCTGCAAACCCATTCGAGGGTCCCCCATGTTTTTAACATCACCATAGCTTGTAAGTGTCCAGTTGTACTTTGGTGTCCCATTGTTGCCTTGGTGAAACATGTTAAGTTGTCAAACCCAGTGCAGCTCCAAACGCCACAAGTTCAGTTCCAAGTGTAGCTGAATGTGGTCTTCCTCCATGCCACTGAAGGGCACTGCAGTGTCAGGTGCATGGCTGCACTTCTACCTCTGCCTCTCTTCCTCTGGTCATCCCTGTGGTGGGGTCTGCAGTTTGAGCAAGTAAGTCCCTCGGCCGTTTCTCTGAGGTCACCGTCTTGTTTTTGTATGTTCTGTAAGAGAATCACTCAACTCTAACATTTCTCTGGGGGTGAGATTCCACCTGGTGGCATTGTGATCTCAAGAGTCAAATTAAAAATATTCAGAATGCCTTCACTTATAATTCAGAAAATTTTATTCTGCAGAAGTTTTTACAGCGTTTTAAAATATGACATATATAATATACAGACATTATACATCATAAAAACATGTATGCATGTACATTCAGTATATGCGTGTACGTGTGTAAATAATGTGGAACTTCCATATTTAGTAGTGTTTCCTTTATTTGATATAAACTTGCAAATTAATTATCACAAGTGTTCGACATTGATTTCAGTGATCCAAAGAGCCCCGAGTTGATTGAAAAAACAAAATTGTAATAGTTGACACTAAAATACAATTTGGATAATGATTTGGAACTCGGTGTACAAACATTCCTGCCGGGCTGAGAACCTGAGACTGTGTCCACCAGGACATCCTCTCACACTGGGTTCTGCTGGACCACAGATGGTTGTGTGTTCTCACGTTAACCGCTATTTAAGTCCAACAACTCTTTAAGTACACTAATCTGTGCACAAATGAAATCTGACGGTCGGAACCAATTTTAAAAACGCCCTACATTTGCCGCGGTAACTATTTACATCGACAAACAGTCGCGACACCGAAGCAATTTACGGCAGTCCGTGTTATTGTGGTACAGTATATGGTCGTATTTTCAAAATAAACTTCAATAGATCTAAAAATGCTGTTTAAAAACTAAATTACAGGTTGTCTTATTAATAAGTTTTTAATTTGTTTATAAATTAAAAACAATAAATCAATGCAATCAGTAATAAACACTACGGCAGTAACTTAAGTCTTGGGCTGGGGACCGGAAGTCGACGGTTCGAGATCCGGTTGGGCCGAAACATTTGGAGCTAGACCTGGCAGTGGGAGGTGCTAGCTCATCCCCCTACAAGCTGCTCATTTGGGGGCGTACCTAGTTGAGGCTGCCAACCGCTCTCCCTCCCAGTGTAAAGTATTTAAATTGCATGCTTAAATATGAGGGGCCGTTAGGGACATAATTCAGAATAAGTTCTCACACACACGACTGAAATGTTCTCACACACACTACTGAAATGTCTGCACAAACACTACTGAAATGTTCTCACACATACTACTGAAAATTTCAGTAGTATGTCTGCGGACCTTTCAGTAGTGTGTGTGCGGACTTTTTAATTTCAGTAGTATGTGTGAGAACCTTTCAGTAGTGTGTGTGAGAACCTTTCAGTAGTGTGTTTGAGAACCTTTCAGTAGTATGTGTGAGAACCTTTCAGTAGTATGTGTGCGGACTTTTCAGTAGTGTGTGTGAGAACTTATTCTGAATTATGTCCCTAACGGCCCCTCATACTTAAAGGCCCCCTTGTGTGTGGTTGTGTCAGTTTCAGGGGCCTGTACGCACAAATACATGCATGTTTACAATAAGTAAATGAGTGGAAAAAATAATTTCTCCAAGTGAGATTACTAAAGTTAATTTCTTCTAATAATAATAACAATAATAATAATAATAAAAATATTTATTTATGATGATGATGAGGAGGAGGAGGAGACACTTACTACCATGTTTGTGGTTGCCTAGCAACACGGGAAAACTACCCATAACTTTTTTGCTAACATCCAGTGCACGACTCGACAGGTAAAAACCAGTGTCAGTATTTTTTTTTAAAGTTATATTCAGTTTTATTCAGAAAATGTACTCAATAAAGGAAACCTCAAACGGTTGCTTTCTGGGGTCATCGACCTTTGTGTGGCTGCAGTACAGCCACCCTGCCAGCAGAGGACGCAATGAATTACACGGGGAGAGCATGCGAACTCCGCACAGAGCGGGACTCGAACCCGGGTCCGCCTCACGGCGGGTCCGCCTCACGGCGGACCCGGGTTCGTGAGGCGACAGCGCTACCCACAGCGCTACCCAATGCGCCACCGTCACTTGCCACTTCATCACTTCACCAGAATTTCTCCTCCTCCTCCAGCTCACATCCTACCTGTGGGGCATACCCACTAACAACATTGAACATCACACCTTTGATTTTTACCTTCAGACTCTTCACTCTATCTGACACTCTTTTCACCTCCAGGACATTCCTAACAAACTCCTCCTTCAAGATAACTCCTACTCCACTTCTCTTCCCATCTACACCGTGATAGAACAACTTGAACCCTGCTCCTAAACTTCTAGCCTTGCTACCTTTCCACCTGGTCTCCTGGACACACAGTATGTCTACCTTCCTCCTCTGCATCATGTCATCCAACTCTCTACCTTTTCCTGTCATAGTTCCAACATTCAACGTACCTACTCTCAGTCCTATACTTTTGGCGTTTCTCTTCTCTCCCTTCTTACAAACACATTTTCCTCCACTCCTTTTCTGCCACTTCATCCGCCGTAGCAGGTCACGGGGAGCTGAAGCCTATCTCAGCTGGCATAGGGTGTGAGGCGGGGGACACTCCGGGCATGACGCCAGTGCACCGGGGTTATTGTCATTTTCTTTTTTCTCTCATTGAATGACAGGATGTTATTTTTGCTGCTACTGATTCAGACACTGAATCAGTAGCAGCAAAGGTGAGTGTAGAGGTGAGTGTACATCAAAACATCACAATATTTGGCGTTCAACGGTCAAAAAATTATTGATGCTTCCGGGCTGAAAATCTCGCCCGGCCAATAATTGGTTCTTATTTATACCTCGTGACCAATTATCGCCAGGACACCCAAAGCATCATTTGGCTCCTACAGCTTGAAGATTCAAGGATTCAAAGGATTCAAAGCATTTATTGTCATGTTTTCACTAAAAAAACAAGGTTTCCTTGTACAATGAAAAACTTACTTACTGCCATCTGCATGTGAAGGCAAGAGTTGTACAAACCAACATATATATAAAACAACATATATACGTTTATAGCAAACTACCACAAATAATATATATACATTTTGACAGCTATTTACATGACAGATGGCCAACAGATGTATGAACCGAGGAAAACCGAGGAACCTCCCTCCTGATGCTCAAATCATTTCAAACATTTTGGACGACTGCGTTCACAAAGTTGAGACTGTAGTAACTCTGGATAATTTCCTCCAATCTAACTGTCTGTCCGGTGTCATAGACAAGACTTTTAGAAAGTTACTTCAAAAGCATGTTAAATTAATTGAAAAACTGCAACCAGGAACCAAAATAAACTCAGATGAAGAACAAAAGGGAGAAGGGAAGAAACCTAGTATGAGAGCAAAAGATCAGCTCGAGAAGGACATCAAGGACTCTGTCAGGGATCTACTCAGGCATGCCCGTCACCACCCCGATGCCCTTATTGGTTTGCAGACAGAGCCAGGTTTGGTAATAGGTGAGAGTGAGCGTTCACTCAATAGTGAACTAAAGGTGTTTCAGACTCACGTATGGGAAAGGTTGCAGATCAGTTTGGAGGAGCGAGCTAACTCCAAACCGGTGTCTCCATTCACTAAGGCCATTATGGATTCAATGCTGGAAGAAGTAGCTGAAACCATAAAGAAAGTGGATGAAAGGGTGAGGCTGTTGGAAATAAAATTTTCAGTCTATAATATTTGCAAGTTGTTTGGATGGAGGCAGAGAAGAAGAACAAAATCTTGCTTAATCCAAGTTTATTTTTTCTCTTTTTTTCTGACAGATTTCTGAGAAAAATCAGGAGATCGAAAGTTTGCAGAGCTCTCTACAAAAATTACCTACAGAACCACCACAGTTCCCTCTTCTGAATGAGCGGCGGCGAGAAGTTATCAGCGCATCGAAGAAAAAGCAAAGCATTTTACAGAAGCAAATCGATGAACTGAAAACTGCGATTGAGGAGATGTGCCGTGAAAACAAAGAAGTAGAAGAAAAACTCCACGAGGTAAGTTCAGTAATCAGATCCACATTTTGATAAAAAATTTGTATGATAACAAGTGTCTCAACAGTATGTTATTCATTTTGCAGAGAAATGACAAGGTGAAAGCAGAAACTTTGGATCTAATCAAAATCTTTGATAACAAAATTGCAGTAATCCAGGTATAAATTCTGATTAATTACAAAATTCCAAAATACACTGGGAAATAAAGTTATCAGTATACTCTGGGTACATCAAGCTCTGATAATACTTCTTACATCTTTCACTTTCTCTTTTATTATTTTTGATTCATTGCCCATCACAATTTTATCAAACTTCAAAACGTCACCCCCTACTGTTCCAGGACAAATTGGAGTTGAACGAATCTGAATATAAAAGGGAGCAGGAGGAGCTGAGGGTGCTGCAGGAACGCTTTTCTGTTCTGGAGGTACAGTGCGACCAGATCCAAGAGAAGCGTAGGCTGGCAGAGGAGAAGAGGCAGGAAGAACTGAAAGAGCTGGCAAGGACGAAAGCTGCTATTGTTATCCAAACCTTGTGGAGAGACTACTGCGCTCGCAAAGCCTCGAAGGCCAAAGGCAAGAAAGGACAGAAAGGCAACAAAGACAAGAAAGGCAAAGGGAAGAAGGGTAAAAAGAAATAGTAAATGACGTTAATGTAACCTATACAAAAAATTAAGCATTCCATCAAAAATCCTCCGCTCATTATTTATTTTTTTAAATAATTTTTGTCCTTTGGTTTTTGTATTGGCACTTTGTATTCATTTTCATGTCATGAAAAATTCATTTGTGAGCACTGGACTCTTATTATGGGTTGACCTTACTTTTGACCCCATGACACGCTTCCCTTCCTCAGTCCCGTTTTGCTTATACTTGAGGAGGGCTGGTGTGTTCTTTTCTGCTCATGGTTCACAATATGTGTGATTGGGTGACTCCATCTTGTGCAGAATAAATACATCACTTCTTCAGCTGAACCATTACATCGCGGATTCATCATGACACAGCGCAGAGTAGTAATTTATTGGACAAAGTTGGGCCAAACCGGCTACATTAAATATTTGGTGCTTGACTTTTTGCTTGAATCTCTTTTGGATTTTGTGTGAATGTGATTATTTTGTAATTTGCTTTTTGTGAATAAATGTGCTTTAAAATAAATAAATACAATTTAAAAAACATTTATGAAAATGCTGAATGAGTGAATAACGATGAAAGAGCATGTTCGGATTAAACTGATCAATGTCTCTGTAACAGAGAGTTTTATTGCATGCATTTATTGCATTTAAAAATTCTTATTTTGTTCCATCTATGCCTTTCTAAGATTAATTTTGTTAATGTTGTACAATGATCGGGCGGCGCAGTGGGTAGCGCTGTCGCCTCACAACACGGCGGGTCCGGGTTCGAGTCCCACTCTGTGTGGAGTTTGCGTGCTCTCCCCATGTCTGTGTTGGTTCCCTCCTGGTTCTCCGGCTTCCTCCCACCTCCAAAAAGCATGCGCTTCATGTTGATTGGCCGGTTCCAAATTGTCCGTAGAAGTGAGTGTGTGTGTGCGTGGTTGTCCGTCTTTGTGTGGCTCCATGGTGCACTGGCGTCGTGCCCGGAGTGTCCCCCACCTCACGCCCTATGTCAGCTGAGTTAGGCTCCAGCTCCCCGTGACCCGCTACGGCGGATGAAGCAGTAGAAAATGAATGAATGTGCAATGATCATACCGGCCAATCTACTCTAATCATGACAATGTGTGTCTGCATCACAGCACAGGACACAGTCAAATTTTAAATCCCTCTAGCAATGAGCCCCCATAAAAAAACCCAGGAGGCTGATAGGTTTTAAGAAAGTAAATCTTTATTAAACCTATATGCCTCTATGTCTTACTGGCTTATAGTTGAAGAAAGAGAAAAAACGAAAAGGTAGATATCACTGGAAACCTCTGCAAGCCACTACACTGTCACTACCAAATCACACGTAACAGAAACCCGAAGGGGCACTGCAAGCACATCCTAGTTTTGGAACAGCAAAACCCACTACAACAAATCCATGGTCCACAGAGAGACAGGGACCGACTCAGGGCAGTCTAGGTTCTCTCTCCTACTGGGGCATGAATTCACTCTCAGCCTAAGAAATGTTGGTTGGAGAAGTTACAGGTGCCCAGTTCTGACAGTCACGTCTTACGATCATTCCTGGTGTGATTTCTCTCCTTAACCTTTCCTTCCGTTATGGTGGGGATGATTTGGGCCCATTTGTTCAGGGTTCTGGTGACCCCTTAAATTCTTGTTGGTGTGAATCAAAAGAGGGTACTGGTCAGTATGAGTCGGTTTTCTGTACACCTCGATGTTGAGATTCTCATCTATCTGTACTGCAAGAAGGGCAGGATGTTGTCCTCAACATCTTCACATCTTAACATCTGAATATGATATTGTGATCCACCATGTAAATGTGGCCTCCCCTTCTTGGTTAGTGATAGTTTCCTGGTGTCATCCACATATCTGAACCGATGACTGGGTGCTGTCCCTGTCAAAGAGGCCAAGGCTTTCCACCTCTTATACAAGTTGGCCACTAGAGGTGATACAGGTGAGCCCACAGACAGAACCTCCATATCAATGTTTTATTCATTAATCAATTAAAATCAATACAATCCGTAATATTACTACTAAGAATTATGATTGGATACTCAACCGTGTTTGTGTGCTATCCTGACACTTCACTGACACACACTGTAATGATTCATGCAGATACTGAATCAGTCAGAAAATATGAAACAGTGTGTTAAGATTAAACTGTAACAGTGATTGTGTGAAAATGTTGGTTAGTGACCTGTAAACGGGTAACTCGTGGTTGCTCCCTCATGGCTGCGGTTCCTGTTAATGACCACTAGAGGGCGGTACAGCACCTTGTATTCTGAATTATTGCCTCCCATGTGACGTTGCAGCACGGTGGAGTGTAGCTGAAGAAAGATCCGATTCCATCTGGGGTGTTTCTGTCCTTCCTCGCACTACCAAAAACCCGCAACCTGAAAGTGAACTGGTCACTCCAATATTGTCTATAATTGTATGAGCGTGAGTGGGTGTCTGTCTCCCCTGAATGCCATGAACTGGCGACTTATCCAGGGTTTACCGCCTCTCGCCCAGAGCTGGGATGAGTTTGAGCGTAACCCGTGACCCATATTTCGAATATGTGCTGTCTTTAAGTAGGTGCATGAATTAGCAAATGGAAATTATATTGCAATCAACACTGTCAGAACAAATTGAAAAGACAGTCTTCAGTCCTGATAATTCCAACGAGGAACACCCACCATACTCACGAAATGTACAAAAGGCAGTCAGAGACTGCAACATCCCGCGGCACCCCTGAGTTCAAAATTTTACCCTGACCTATTTTCATACTGGTCACAGCAATGAGTTCTATATTGTACTATGGAGTATGACATTGATCTAGTTTTCTAAAGTTGAAGGACATCATCTAATTTTTGTGCCTCTGGCTTCCTGAAAATGTTCCTTTTAGTTTTGTGATGACATCTCATCGGGTTTCAGAGATGTGAACCTAAAAAGGTATAAAACTGAAAATTTGGCCTTGACCTAATTTTACAAGGTCAAGGTTGTGATCTAATTTTCATCCCCTTGCCACCCTGAATATAATACCTTTCCTTTCATCTTTCTATCTTATCTGGTTCCTGAGATATGTGCAAAAAAATGTACAAAGTTGAAATTTGATCCTGACCTAGTTTTCTCAAGGTCAAGGTCATCATCTCATTTTCATCTCCTTTGCTGCCCGAGTAATGTTTTTTTTTTTTTTTCATCTTTCTATCTGCAACGATTGTGAAGATATTTGGTGGACGGATGGACGGACGAACACACAAACACTAACAATTACAATACATCACCGCCTCACAGGCTGTAACAAATATTTCGAGATCATTAATAGAAATCCCAGGAAATAACATTATAGTTGCTAAAAATATTATTTTTAATTTAAAGGCACTGTGTTTAGTATTACAGCATGAAGCATATATGCTTCATGCTGTAATATAGTATTTCACTATATTAGGATAGCAGTATCCTAATATAGTGAAATACTTCTTCCTCTACATATTACAGTTTTTTCTTTTCTATAAGACTGTGGATAAATTTGACCCCTAAGCAGATACTTGTTTTTGACAGAAAGAGTACATTTACAGTAATTGCAAAGAAGATCCAATCCTTGCACTGAGTGACATATGTAAAGTCCAGTCCAATAAATTTAGTATTACGTCAGAATGGAAACTCAATCTTGTTGTGCTGAAACATTCTTTTTGACACTTTTCTGTTCTGTTCTTTGCTGTCCATCACAGGCTCTGTCCAAGACACCTAGATGCTGTGTACGTATGTCCTCATGGTCTTGAATGAACATTTTCACCTTTGTAATGGGCAAAAAGGAAATAATGAGTTGATCATTTTCCAACAAACTGATTATTTGTCTCTATCTGTTACAGAACATACCTTTTGTAGCTGTGTCTCTGTGTCGTTGAAATCGAAGCCTTCCTCTCCCTCTATATTGTTATCTGTTGTTTCGTGAAGGTTGAGTGTCGTCATTTTTATCTGTACCAACAGGAGTGTTTTTTTTGCTGCTGTGTCCTGAATGTGATTCCACTTGCTTTCCTGCAAGTAAACAGGGAGAACTGAAGCTAAGTTAGAAAACATTAGATCTGATGTTCTGACAGTGAACTTTATGGACTGTGTACGATACCCATGTTAAAGCTTCAGAGCGTGTCATCTCTTGTTCATTGTTGAGCTTGGATAACTGATTGTTCTTGTGCAGCTGCAGTAAGCGATGCTGATCCTCCAGCGTCAGCAGAGCTTTTCTCAGGCTGTCGACCTTCTCCTGTGTCTCACTGTCCTTCTGATAGAGCTGGTCTCTGAAGTGGAGCAAAGCTTCTAAGTGACCTGTGAGCGATCGCACATCTTCAAACTGTAACAGACAAACACACTTGTATTACAGGTTAACTCGGACTTCATTATCACCATCAAACACATTTGTCATAGTGTTGTGATGCAGAGGGAGTTGAAGCAAAGACCATTCCTGTAAGCATCATAAAAAAATTATATTTGCAAGGACTTTTCTTTCATAAAACTTTAATTTGTGGGCAGACAGAGAAGAGGTGATCAATGACAATGATTACTCTTTAGGCTATTACCAACAGATAAATATGAACCGGTGCTGTGCCATGCAAAAATACTTACACTACCTTGGTCATTTTGACCACTTGCTGCAGGAAATCTGGAAAACGAGTGAGCCTCTGCATCTTAAGCTGAAGTTCCTGCCTCCTCCTCATTAGTTGAGCATTCTTCTCTTTCAGCCTCTTAATCTCTGCCTCTTTCTCATACGCCTCTCTCTTTTCCCTCTCTGCTCTCTCAACAATTTGATCAATGCGTTCATCCTGTACAGTGAGAGATAAGGGTTTAGTCAGGCTGCCGCTGTCTGATAAAACTGAGGTTGTGTGTGTAATGGTGGCCCGCTGTACCTTGATAAACCTGTTGACACCTTTTAATAACTCCTTTGCTTCATCAGCTTTCTTCTGGGACTCATCCATACGTGGCTGCAAACGCTCCAAAATCTATAAAAAACACAGACAGCAGCCAAAAATTATATTGGCTCCTATACTGTGTGTGTGTGTGTGTGTGTGTGTGTGTGTGTGTGTGTGTGTGTGTGTGTGTGTGTGTGTGTGTGTGCGCGCGCGCGCGCACGTTGCTGTCAGGTGGGATTGCCACATCCATCACCTGCCCTCTTGCCCTCCCCATCAAACACAATGTCTGGGTGGTAACTCAACATGGAACTCCATCAGGATGTGGTGTTTTCGACCACTTTCAGCATGCACACGCGCACACACACACACACACACACACACACACACACACACACACACACACACACAAACACACACACACACACACACACACACACACACACACACACACACACATATACATGTATATACAGTATATATATATGGAAAAATTTATAAAATTATATACTGTGTGTGTGTGTATATATATATGATTTTATAAATTTTTCCAACATAACAAAGGTTTTACTTTCCATCTCAGGTATAAACATACTCAGGTACCTGTTCGCGCTCCTCCCTCTTGGTGTTCAGAACTTCCTCCTCCTTTCGTTTCTTCAGTAGATCAAGGAGCGAGGAAGTCCTGTCATGTAAACCCATTTCCACCACAGCGTTCAGTCCCCTCGACAGTCTCCTGTTTACACACATGCATGGTTAAAAATGAAAGAAATGAAATGTTTTCACACTGATCGCTCCGCTTGGCTCTGGCAGAGATTCACACACCCGAACAGGAGACCCACTCCACGGAACTCACCGGGAGACCTGCTCCTCCTGTCCAGGTCGACAGGACATTGTCTCAGCCTCCCGGATGCGGAAAAAAACTCAGTTTATTTTATTTTAGTCGGTTCTTGGAGTTGCTGTTCAAATTTCATGGTCGTTCTGCCCCTTGTTTCTGTGGCAACCGAAAACAAACCAGGAACTTTTAAAGGCACAGCCCCAGAAAAAAGAAGTCATGCCCCCAGCAAAACCTTTAAAAAAATATTTCATTCATCTAGAAAAGCTCCATTAAGATAATACTGTAAAACGATTATTCAATAAAACAAGGGTATTGAGTAGTCTTACAGTCGTGCTTGCTGTGAAAGCAAAATCACAGATCAACACTTTTATTATTGAATCAAATTCTTACATTTTACACTAGTAAAAGTAACTGAAAAGAGATGAAAAATTCATTGCACACTAGTTGAAAATGAAGCGGCACTTGTTCAGGGTTATTTTGATGTAGGTTGATGTGGATGAGTTTGTAGTTCCATCCTTGTCTCCAGCCTTCATGTGAAAGTGTCTTTGAGGAAGACACACACAAATGGGGTTTATATCTGTCCACATATGCCAGATATGAAAACAAACAACAGAGGATGCATTTTGAACATGAATGTCATGTGACTCCTGAAACATATGGGCTTCAAATATTTGATTGGCAAGTGTTACTGTAGATAAATGTGTGAAGCACAAAAATCACACTTAAGATCACACTGTTCCACTGTTGGGGCTCACACGTTCACAAACCACGCTCTTCACCATCCATTAGACTGCCACAGATAGACATGATGACACTTTGCTGTAAGCACGTCAGAACAAGATCAATTGAGAGAAATTTTAGAGTGTGCCAGCTCAGAGATATACAAATAAGTTATGAAAAGGATTTAGTAAGGTTTGACAAGAGATTTAGTTACTAAAACAAGTATCAAAATGAAGCTGCACTGACTAGTGGATCAATGGCCAGTTGGGTAGCCATCATAAACTCCTGCTATGCTGCCAAACATCATAATTTTTGCAATTATTTGACAGAGAACTATAATTGTAAGTTAAAAAAAACAACCCACAACTTAGTTACAACTGTCCATAGCCTTGAGCAAATCCAGGCTGTTACGTAACATGGAATTTGTCAGAAAGCATTAGGCCACGAGTGCACTGAAAATCCTGCAGAAATGGGTTTGAAATTCTGGTTGAAGACCATAAATTTACCATGGATATTAAAATAAATAAGAAATTATTCACAAGAGTGATTTATGAAGAAAAGATGTCACAGGAATGTGCACCTCAACGACAGCAGCGATTGAATCAGAATCTGATGACAAGTGGAGGTGTGCTTCTTCACAGTCTGATCTGATCAGAGGACGTCATTTTTTTGGTGTTAAATTTGGAAAGTGAAGTGCTATCCGTAATCAAGTCATGAAAAACATAACCTCAGTGATCATGATCACAAGCGTCAGAGCTGCTACTGAAGGGACCTGATGGTGAGACCAAATGTAAGTCAATCATTTGGACCCTCAGCCTGGGCAGCAGGGATGAGAATACCTCAAAATACCCCAAAGAAATGGAAATTCATTAAAAACATTTTAAAAAATCCATCCCCTGATGAAAATCATGTGAGATGATCAATAGCTCAAAAAGGGTCTGATGAGTTTTGTGGATAAACTGTTTTCTCTTCTGTTCTTCAAAAATTTAGCCAAAAAGAAACATCTACAGCAGAGCACAATTCATGTCTGAATTAATGTCTAAAATACCTGCAAGAGCTTGTTATCACCTGTACTCAAAGGCATACAGGTTTGAAATAATAACCATTCGACGCTGCATGCACATACATGTAGCTGTCTCATGTGGTGACAGAGAAAGGCGGCATTAGCACACTTAATGGATATCCTGTGTCAAGTGATTTTTGCATAACAATTGACAGGTGTGGTGAAAGTGGTGCAGATAACAGCGACAGCAGAACTCCAAAAGTGCATCTCATGTAAATGTACAGTATGTCATGCATTCATGCACGCACACACACAGACACACATTACACACACACACACACACACACACACACACACACACACACACACACACACATACTTACACTTATGAGAAAAAGCACAACCAAGAGGCATTGAAGGGAAAAACAACAACACAGATAATTGCAGGCAGTTACGACTATATCCATTTTTGATGAATGGATGGCTTGCTGTGCACGCAAGAGTACCTCATTAATTCTAATGGAAGAAATAGAGGCATGTTGTGTCAGGTGATGAGCTGAGCAGATGGACACATCACACCCGTGTAAACATTACCAGACCTTTTAACAGCTGAAGAGGACGACATCACAAGAAGGTGAACATGTCAGAATCTAAGATGGTAAAATAGTAGTGAGAACACTGAAGAAAACAAGCAAATATCAACAATTATTCTCTTTAGAGTCCTTGAAATTCAACTTAAAACTTCTTTTTTTAAGGTGATATTGTGAATGTGTTGATATTGTTGGCAGAAATTCACAGACTTTCTAAGCAGCTGTTGTTTTCCTTCAATGATGTCCCTTTTCTTTTACTCAGTGATATTCATAGCCAGGATCTCAAGGTGCCATTGAGGTGAGCAGAGTGTGTGTTTCTGTGAACTCTGAATTGCATCTCTGATCTTTGCAGATGATGTGTTTCAGTTGGCTTCATCATTCCATGATCTTCACCAAGCACTGCAGTGGTTTGCAGTGTGAAGCAGACTAGTTGTGAAGCAACTAGTCTGTGTTCCATTTGTCACAAGATGCAGATACCTTGTGCTGGACAAATGAACATCTAATTAATTTCAACAGTTATCTGCCAGCATCTTTATCACAAACACCCATATTTAGTATATATCCTTTATTGAGATAATACAAATATAAAGTAGTGGAATTGAAGAATTGAAAATCTAATCAGAAGCAAGGAGAAGCCATGACTTCCTCTGTAACTTGTACTCTCAAGCACACGCTTCAGTGGGCAGGTAACAAACACTTGGACGTGCATAATTCAGGGTTAACAGTGTGCTTGAAAACAGATATTAAGAGGAAGTCTGTGTTTATGCTAATGCCTTGTCAGACAGAGAGGCCAGCGACTCTCTGACACCATCAATTAGTGATGAGACAAGGTCGCAGAAATGCACTGGATACGAAGCAAACAATGCCATCTCTGGCAAACACCAGCATCTAACAGCAGGCTGACTGAGTGCATAAAGTGTTTGGAGGGAGTGGAGTGTATGTATGGATTTGGTTGTTTACTGGTATTAGTGTTTTGTGTTTGTATCACAGCAGTGGTCTTGTCTGGCCTGTTTGCAAACATGCTTGTACACAAATGTGGTGAGTCTCCTGGGGATTATGGGTATTCCAGGGGTAGGGAGAAGCCTGCCAGGGATCATGAAGCACAAACAACCTCCAAAAATTAAGTAAAGTAAAGTACAAGTGCAAAATTTATGTTTTTTGCATCAAGGAATATGCAATAAATTCTCTGTAGGTTAATTTTAGCTGAGGTATCTGTTAATTTTATTTAATAATGGTCACTTTCAACCCATGAGCTCAAAAACAATTTACTGAATACATCTGTCACACAAAATTGTCATCTATGATGGAAAGAATACAATGTTACTGTTCAGTTTTAACCATAACTTATTTTTAAGTTTGGAACCACAGAATCATTAAACCATAAGTAGTATAGCAATAATAAAGGGAATCCCGGCTTCAGTCTTTTAGTTCTTGTATAGAGATGACAACACTGGCCTTTTTGTCGGCCCACCACTTTGGTCCAGACTTAACTATTGAGTGGATTGTCATAACATTTGTTGCACACATTCATGTTCCCTTCAGAGTGAATTATTGCAACTTATCATGTGTATCACTGTATAAACCTGCAGCAGCAAGCTGTGAACAAACGTTGACATATGAGGCTGTGGCCAAAGATGAGCCGAGTAGACACAATTAAGCAATCCTTTATTTTTCATACCGGTCTGTCTTTGACTCATGTCACAAACACTCATTCCAATAGCACAAAAGATCTTCATTATCAGCCCATCGTCTTGCTGCTGACTTTTTAAACATGATTCTGTCTGTACCTTGGGATCATTAATGCTGTTGTTGTGGACACCGCTTCTCTTCCCCATCACCAACTAGTCTTCACATACAACCTTCATCATTTTATCATCAGTCTCTGCAGACTCATCAGCCATCACCGCTACCAGAATGCTTGAGGAGTCTGAGATTGGAAGAAAAATTATTACAAATTTTGTTTAGATTTTGGTCTCTTGAAACTCCTGAGGAAAACACTGATGATATACCTGGATAGCTAAAAAATAATGTTAAATTACACAAATTCACATACTAGATCAGTCAAGTGTGTCATTCACACTGTGACATGCTACAAAATTTATTACTGTATATATATATATATATATATATATATATATATATATATATATATATATATATATATATATATATTTATTTATATTTATTTTATTTTTTTAATAGAAATACAGATTAGAGCCATAATGACCACATGATGTTCATCTAGTTAAAACCTGACTTGGGGCCTCAACCAGTCTGTACTTGGAGAGCAGCAAAGTAAAGTCTGCTGGTAGTGATATCATTATATTGTGTGTCCTGTCTGGATAAGGGGGCTGCAATGAGTTTAGGGGGGTATGGGCCGTAATCTTGTGTGTCAGTGTGTGTATGTATACGTCTTACTAGCTTGCTGGTTGTGTGTCCTTGTGTTTTTTTGTATGTCTTTGTGTATGTGTATGTGTGTGTGAGGATTAGCGTGCCTCTCCAGTCCTCTGGCTGTAATCAGACGGGACATTGGCTCCATGACGTCCCGAAAACCCCCATCACCACCCATTGTGGGAGCGCCTCTATCCCTTTCACCTTGTCATGCCTGTTTGGCTGCTGATGTTGGGACCTAGATGGTATGTTAGGAGTTAAAACAATTATTCTGGCTCACATCACAGTCTCCTTTATAAAATTTTGCTTCCACTTCAGAGAGTGACAAGAATATTGTGTTTGGACCTGATCCTAGGACTTGAATGTCTCACGATGTACAGCGCAGATCGCGACACTCGCAGCGTTTTTCACACCTGCTTTTTCATGGTCTTTGCATGGTTATTTCTTTCACTGAGCTGTTGAATCGGCCTGAAAGTGAGAGTGGGAATGACAGTTTGTGGGTCGTCAGATAAACAACCATCACTGATGAGGTTAGTCTGAGCCCTCTGACCCTGGACTGGCCTGTCTGCTGTTAGTTTGACCTTTAACCTCTGTCTTTGTCTTTCAGACCAACACACAGGACAATCTAAGCACAACCCCCAACCCCCCCCCCCCCCCCCCACACACACACACACACACACACACGCTCCTACTTGGCCTCTTATCCTTGACAGCTCTTATGCTCATATTAAGATCTACTTCAGTGATTTCAGAGCTGTTTCAGCCATAAACTCTCATTTAGGGGGAAATTAGCTTGGGTCTCAGTCCTGTAACTATACCATGCTTAACAACATTAGACCATTCTTGTGGCTTTTAAATAACAACAAGGATGGATAGTATCACTCAAATAAAGCTCCACCAGTCTACTTTGTTGCGTCCTATGTAATGGCTGAACATCCATTGTTCTACATTGTACTGCCACTGCGCTAACCTCTTAGTGCCACACAGTGCTTACTGGTTCTAATTACAGATGGTTATGGTTCAGTATGTTAACAAGTATTGGAGTAAAGTGTTTTGACGCATCCATCACCTTATTTTAACAATCATTCCACATGATCTGATGAAGCCATAACACACACCTCAACAAGCTTTGGTAAAATTTTTGTTCACAGGCTGCAATTTGAATATTTACTCATAAACTTTTCAATAAATCCTACATTTATTTCCTAGTGCTGTTTTATTTACACCATGCCATTTCTCTTTACTGCCACAGAGACGGAGCGCCATCAGACCCATAGAGACATACCATAATTAACTTTACCAATTACACTCCATCTCAGACCACTTATTCCTCACAAAATGGCTCTCAAAAAATCACTAATGTAAGACATCACACAAATGTTTCTCAGTGTCCTGAGAAAGCCCAAATTACACATTTATATATTCAAACCAATAGTTCAGACTGTAATGAAATAAGCTTTAAATATGTCTTTGATGCCTTTTTAAAAAGCCTTACTTTGCAAGAGAAATTACTCTGCATAGATGGCAAGAATTTGTAACACACAATACAGCACAGACATAAGAGCTACTCAAAAACCTTCACAGTTTAAGCCGTAAGTCTGCAGGCCAAATGAATGACATTTAAAATTGTCAGTCTTTTTCTTGTTATAGCATGTGCTGTACCGTCTGTGACTATGACAATGTCTGTGTTTCTGTGGCTGCTAGTGTGCTAGAAACCATCACAGAGTAGTATTTTGGAAGAGGATGGGAAAAGGAGAATGTGTAGGGTGTAGGCAGAGGGGTCAGTGGTATTTGGTGGTGGTGGAGGGGCTTTGGGGAGATAATGATAAGCACCACTTAGGCTCTTTGATCTCAAAGGTTCATCAATCTGCTGTCTGACCGGTACGTCTGAGAAAGTCCTCCACAGAGGGATTAAGGTCCTTTAAACACACACAAGCACACACTCTCTGTGTTTAATATAACTTTACCACTTCAGCCAGAGCTTTATTCCCCCAGCTCTCCTCCAGCCATACAGGGGTCAGCACAGAGCTTTGTTACTGTACAAGCAGGCATGAAGTGATGCAATCCATCTTCAGACTTGGAGCTCCCCCATATGGGACCTTACTCTCTTTCCCCTCCCCCTCCTCCTTCCCTCACCTTGGCCTGAGTTTTTCTGAAGATGAGGGGTTAAGGAGGAACAGTCCCTCCGAAGGGCTGCCTGCTTAACCTCTGACCTTATTGTGTATGAAAGAGAGAGATAGAGAAAGGAAGAAAGAGAAGAGTGGGAGACAGAGAAAGGTTTACATATTGTATCAGAATTAAATGTCAGAAGTTTAATGATTTAGCAAGCTTTTCTAAACAAATCTACGCAGCTTTCGTTCATTTGCTCTGAGAAGGTTGCAAACTCTGAGCAGGTCTAAGGGTTAAGGGGTTAACTTTGCATCGTGAGTCATAGAAAAATGAGTTGTTACGCGAGAGAAGCAAGGGCGAATGGCAGTTCAGAGTCTTGGGGGGGTGGGGGTGGGGCACCAACACACCCCCTCCTTTCTTTGTCTTGCATCCTCTCTGAGCAGCAGGTTGTCAATGAGGGGGTCCAGCTGGTGTGGACTGGAGATGCCAAACAACCTGTCAGAGATAAGAGGAGGCGAACAAGGTATGCACTGCGCCCCAGCACCCACATCCCTCTGAGAAGTGGAGACACTGGGGTTCCATAGACTTGATAAGATAGACGAGTGCACGCTCTCACCGCATGAACAATACACTCTACATCGTAGAATGGGAAAGTCGGATACTTTTGGAAAATGTATTCGGGAAAAGGTGCCCTGTTATCAGGTCCTAACCAATGCACTGCACAGCACTTAGAGGAGACTCCACTCCCAAGATGCTAACCGGCTTAAAATAACCCAATGGGAATGCTGATAACCTGTCTCTACTTTGTTTGTTGTCTTAACACAAAGAAGAACACAACATACACTGGCCTTATGCAAAATTATCTAAAATTTATTCAGATTTGTAAATAAATTGGTTTTTATTTCCAGACAACAGAAAATATTGTTTGCTTATCACAACTATTTATCACCACTTGGAGATGGAGGGTGAAATCAGAAACTGTCAAAGAAAAGGAAATATCTCCGAACAATACTGTCTTGTTTCACAAGTTAACAACAAACTAATCTTTACAAATCTAGAGTAATAAATACTATAAGCAGGAACAAGGCTGCAAAAATCTCATTGAAACGCACACACATACTCAACCACACATACAGAAATCAAATACATGTAAAGAACAGATCTGCATGTCGATGGTTTGTAATGTTAGAGCACCTTCTCATATGTTACTGCATGAAAACAACCAGAGTGAGAATATTAAAACAGCTTCATTATGCAAAAATAAAACAACATCCCAGCTTGTACCTATTTTACACCCCAAATTTTTCTTGATAGCTGGGAGGAGGAAAAAAAAAGAAACTCAAATAAGTAGGAAAATGTATATTAACAAACCCTCTCAAAGTGATTAATGGGGGAAATCCTGAAGGGGTGTGACAAGAAGGTTTTTAACAAGTTGATGCATCAGTTTTATCAAATTTTGATTATCTACGTTTGCTGAGCAACGCTCACATGACTCATGAATAAATAAAACAACAGAAACGGGACAACGCTGACACACACACACACACGCACACACACGCACACACACACACACACACACACACACACACACACACACACACACACACACGCACACACGCACGCACGCACACACGCACGTACACACACACACACACACACACACACACACACATTTGTGAGGCATGCTGCTCTTTAGCTCTGGATAAAAGAGAGGCATGTGCTCACTGGCTAGCAACCTATGGATAGGCAAATCTGATTGGCCGGCCGGGGGTGACTAAGAGGACAGCAATGTCAGCTGCATGACGCTGAGTAGTGCATTTACCCAGAATGCAATTCTACAGTGTTTACAGGTCCTTTAGCCTGTAGCACGTTCTAAACAAACTGTTTATCTCTGTGATGTAGCGCCTGCAGCTACTACTTTCTGTCTCATTTGCAATTAGCTCATTGCATCCTTGAGCTGAGCTGACATAGGCTTTGCATACAAGCACGCACACGGACAACACATGCCACTAAGACTGAGCATGGTGCTGTGCTTTGCTCCGATGGAGTTTTTAAAAAAAATCCCCCTCGGGCTCTGCTGTGGAAGCTCAGATTATTTTGGTCGGCAAATGTTACTGCTCATCTGACAGCATGCGGCGATTTACATCTTTCACAATGGAGAGGGTGGGAATCAGAGGGAAGCAGCTTAATGCTATTGACGGTCTGAATTTAAGGGGCTCACAGTGCAAACATTTGTATGACAGTCTTTGGGTTACAAGAAGATGATAAAATACAACTTTGCTTGTGCTGCTCAGACTTTTTTTTTTTTTTAATGACTGAACCATCATGGATGTCCAAGTCCAGTCGAACACAGGGGACAAACATAACTCCCAGGTGAAGCCTCTTCACACAGCACAAAATCACACTTTCACAATTATTTTACAAAGTTAATATCACATTTAGTCAGTTTAACTGTGCAGCATCTTTCAGAAAGGCAGAAAGAATTTGAGACAAAGAATTCCCTTCCACCGCTCAGTTTTTCATGAAGGTAACACAGTTCACTTAGGAGGCTGCACTCCACTCTGGGACTCCACATCTGATGTGTGTGTGTGTCTCTAGAGTGTGGTAGAGAGGAGGAGACAGGCTGGGTGTGTAGCGCGGATACTCTCTCAGAGGAGGGCTGAGCTGCCTGTTGTGAATGCTTTGGGAGCTCTGAGATGAAGGTCCGGAGCTCTGATAGGGACCGTGGGTCATGTGATCTACCAGGGGAGGGGAGCTTTGGTGGGCGGAAGCGCTGAGTCGAGACCCCTGAGGGCTGGAGCTGTAGGGGTGGGGGGTATACGGTGGGTAGGGCTCCATAGGGGTCATGGCTGAGGGGAGCGGGCAGCCGTATGACCAGGATGTACAGCTGAGTTCATCCAGTCTGGGATCAGAGCCAGCAAACATGCACGCCTGACGCTGACTCATGTCTGAACTGTAGGGGGCGTCAGTGAGACCCAGGGCAGGGTTGTTGGAGAGACTGGGTGGAGGATGAGGGTATGAGGAGGGGTGATAGTAAGACTCGCCCTGGCTGGGTGAGTTTCCAGGGAAGGCTTTCTTGTATGGGTGTTGGCGGTTTCCTGAAGAGCAGTTCTCCTCCACTGCAGAGGGAGACAGAGAGAAAATGTTGTGTTGACTTTCATTTGATGGTAATGACAAGTGAAAGGTGGAAGCTTAGAAAACCCAGCTTGTCACATTAAACAGCCCAGGCACCCAGAGAAGAGAACAAAATGTACAGTAAGTGATAAACACACTGGAAGTGGTTAACCGGCAGTTTATGGTGATGACCAGAATGAAAGGAACACATGCTTTGGCTCATTTAGGCTTGAATTTAAAAAGGGCTGTGCATGGTAACAGGTTCAAATCCCGCAAAGCAATGTCATTATAATTCATAAGCAATGACTGTTGGTCTGAACTCTAAAAATGGGTGTTTATAAAAGAATTGAAAACCTCGGTAAGGGAATTATAGTTCACTTATGGAGGTTTTCTGCAGAGTTAAATTTAATCATCATGGATATAGATCAGCATTTTGATGTGTGCTGGATCTTCACAGTATTTCAATGTGATAGTTTTGTCCAAGCATCACAGGAATTATTCATTAAGCCTGAGGTAAAAACATTGTAACAAAAAAAAAAAAAACCCTCTGGATCAAAATGATCTGAAAATGATTTTCAACCAAATTGATTCCTTATGTTCTGAGTGATTCTGCTAATGGGGAGAAAAACAAACCAACCTATACAAAAACATGAGCCCTCCTTGGCAGAGGCGACACAGCATTAATTCACTCTAATCCTTCATGTGGTGATTTACTGGCACATGTTTTTTCTAACAGCTCCACCAACCTGAAAGTGTAAATTACCTCATTCATCTGGGATTCATTTAGGGATCAACAGAAAATGTTTTGCAATCTAATTACTTGGTGTGTTCAACCTCATTACGATTGTTTTTCTGTTACACCACCTAAAACACATCTGATGAGCCTCTCCACTAGCAAAGGGCAGGAACAGATGTCACTGTTCCTGATTTCTTTTTAATCTTCTGTTCATACATCAGATTCATTCATTTAGAAGCGTCCACACTAATCTGATAATAATACATAAAATTTGGATTTTACTTTCTGTCGGTCTTAATTACAGTTTGTATTTATATACGTATTTTTTATTTATATGTCACTTGTAATATTCATATCATCATCATTATCCTAGCAGCTGGGTGTCAAACATGAACATCAAAAATAATGAATGTTGTGCTTTCTGACCAGCACCACTGACATGTTGAATGATGGCGATCACTCAGATATTCCAACAAAAAAAAGTTGTGTCTGCAACAACTGAAGATGCCCAGAGAATGCTGTGACTAAAGGATGTTCATACGCGCTGCCTGAGAGTAACGAAGCCTGTTTGAAACCCCTGAATAAATTTTAAGAAGTCAGCGGTAATATTAGGTGCTGCACTAAACAGTAAATTAATTAGTTAATGGATAAAAACATACAACATCACTGGAAAGGTCTTTTAAATTCCAGACATCACAAACAACCCTTAAATTCTTGCTTGATTGCTTTTGTGTTTTTGTGGCAGAGGGTCGGGGTTAGACCGTGTCATACACGCTACAGTTTGGAACACACCCTGAGGATTCGTAATTTGAGACTTCTGACTTGTGTTCTGATTTATTCAAAAACAATGAATCTTGACTTCACATGAGATATATTTATATTTTAGAGTCAAGGTTTTCTTTTGTTCATTTTTGTTCTTATATCAACGGATGTCTTTCCTGTAATAGGCAGACACACACGTTTCCTCCTACCTTTCCTCTTGGTGCAGGGGTACACCTGCTGCTGCTGCTGCTGCTGCTGCTGGTGCTGCTGCTGGTGCTGCAGGTGGAGACGAGGCAGGATGTAGTGCGGGGTGGTGTTAAGCGTCTCCTGGGGACTGCTGCTGTTTAAGTTGTTCTCACAGCTGTAGGGGGATCCGACACATTCGGGCGAGCCTTGCAGACCCCGACCTTCCCCGCTGAATGCGCTCCCAGTGGAGCAGGATCTCTGTCGGATGGTACTGCGAGGGACGACAGGGAAGTCCTTACTGTAACAGGAAGAACGGTGGAGTTGAGTGTCACATGGATGTTTTTGAGGCTTAAAGTATGCGGCACACCAGGGAATGTACAGGTATTTCAAGGGGATTAAAGTCTGCGTGATCATGTTGTTTGTTGTCTGACTTTTCCTACTCTCTCCTCACAGCTCTGATCTCTCTGGCCCCGTGGTGAACTCTCTGCTATGTCGGGGACAGCGGGCCACATCTCCCTGACTCTCAGTGAGATAGCGGACACATACACACTCATGCATGTTCTAAAAATAAACATCTATCTGGGTGTCACTTCAGATAGACTCTCCTCTCTGCTCTCCTCTGCTCTTCACCAAACTCTGCAGCACAATAACACAGGGGTGATGCATTCAATACGGCACCCTCTCCCTCCTTCCTCCTCTCCCCTCTCTCTCCCAAATGAAACAGCCTGTCCCATTGGCTGATTTACAGTCACTATGCGTGCCACAACAGTGCTGGAATGTAGATTCTGTTGGCACGCAAAAATGATACTATGTAGGGCCACCCGATGATCAACAGTGATAGCCTAATCGACCAGCAGCATGTGATATCCATGTATCAAGGCGTGGAGAGTTGTGTACCGGTATGTACTGCAGGTTCTGGATGAAGTTTCAGGCCGAGATCAACCTTAACTTGACAATGCTCACATCGCTTTATACCGCTTGGCTCCACTCTCACACACACACACACACACACACACACACACACACACACACACACACACACACACACACACACACACACACACACACACACACACACACACAACTTAGACCACATGTGTCAAACTCAAGGCTCGGGGGCCAAATGTGGCCCTCCACATCATTTTACGTGGCCCGTGAGAGCATATAAGGTCAGAGTGTCTAAAAAATAGATAGGTCAAAAGCGTGCTTTGATCAAAAACCACATTTCCCACAATGCAGTAATTAAGGCTATTTAAACTTTGACAATAAACAAAGTTAATTATAACTTGTGTTTGATGTCATTTTTCTTTATTCACTTCAATAGTTTGATTCTTGATTAATGGAGTTCTGTGGGTTTCATAACCTGACAAATTAATAAGATTTATGTTATAACAGAACAACAAACAAACATAATTTTTTCTGTCTAACTGTAATATTTTTAACTTGAATAAGTAATAAATTCCATTATTTAACATTAAATAAAAGTTATATTTATATTACATTACATTGAATTACATTTAGTTACATTTATAAGTTACATCTGGCCCTTTGAGGACAACCATTATACTGATGTGGCCCTCGGTAAAAATTAGTTTGACACCCCTGCCTTAGGCCATATGTACCCCATCATAACAACCCTTAGAGAGAGCATAGATCTCGTTTCTAAGCATGCTGGAAACCAGCCCTAGCACAAGATGAGCTGTACTCACCCTTGGAGCTTGGCCATGCGATGCAGCTCGTTGTCATCGCTGCCTCGGAAGCCCTTAGCAAAAGGATTATTCTCTATCTTCAGCTGCGTAATCTGAACACAAAGCAGAAAATCTTTTAAAACAGAAACAAGAATTAGACCAGGGCACACACACAGTCACAAAGAATCAGTGTTTCGTACAAGTCCAGATACACACAGACACATTTGAGTTTTTAAATGTTCTTCTCACTGACGGAAAGTCAGTAGTTTACTATTCGTCACGACTGCATATGTTAAGAGCAGGGCCGCTGGAGCTCTGCACAGCCAACATTCCTCAGCGGCTGACATTTCTGACATTATACTCACCAGCTGACACAGAATAAACTGTTTACCCAAACAGTCGCCAGGTTTAAGGATTTCAAGCCAAAGCTTTTAGAGCGCTGAAGCTCATAGCTTTGAAGTTAAGTCTTGAAACTTTTCTCAGTGATGTCACGGAAGGAAACCTCTGAGCTGTGTGTCCATCAAACAGCAGGCAAGTGGGCTGGAGCTCCAGCACCGCTCAGGTCCAAACAAACCTTGAAATGCAGCTAATACTGATGGAATCCTTCAAACCACCAGTCCAATAGTTCTTATTTATACAAATGAAACATGATCTAAATAGTATTTTTATGCGTTTATAACGAGAGCCCACACTTTAAAAAAATACTCTAATTTTATCGCACAAATATATTTACTCTGAAAGCAAATACTGTAATTATTTGTCACAACACTGCTTCAACTACTACCTCTAACAATAAGAGCCATATAAATTATTGTAATGGTTATGATCTGAAGTATGTTTTTTCGTAAAACTTGAGTATTAATACTCAATGACATTCTAAAAAAAAATCCCAATATTAGTACTGTACTGTGATTACTATTATGTTTGT
Organism: Antennarius maculatus; assembly: GCA_013358685.1. Taxonomy (NCBI): domain Eukaryota; kingdom Metazoa; phylum Chordata; class Actinopteri; order Lophiiformes; family Antennariidae; genus Antennarius; species Antennarius maculatus. Next base: position 21,581,155 of record CM023608.1, read on the forward strand.
GCAATATGACAGTAATTTAGCTTTCAGTCTAAATAAAAAACAACAACTTTGGTTCATAAAACAAAAGCTGTATCTAGTCAATGAATGAAAGTGCTGTGAAGCAGAAAAAGGTGTCGGTCAATTAATGAAAGCTTATATGTATTACAATACAATAAAAATAAAAATAAAAATTAATCTTTCTATAGATTTGTGCAATTTCCTAAAGTATCTATCTGTCTGTCTGTCTGTCTGTCTGTCTGTCTGTCTGTCTGTCTGTCTGTCTGTCTATCTATCTATCTATCTATCTATCTATCTATCTATCTATCTATCTATCTATCTATCTATCTATCTATCTATCTATCTATCTATCTAGATGTAAACTGTTATGCAAAAATCTGAGCCTGAGTTTATTTTGTTTGTGCAATGTCATAAAATTTATTATGTCATTTAGCCTTTACTATGAAAAGTCAGCAAACTGAAGTTAACTCGACCGGTGGAGTGGCGTCAAGGTTCAGCGATCCATCTC
>CM023608.1:21586659-21601659 GCA_013358685.1 Antennarius maculatus
TGAAATTACTTCAAAAGAAAAAAAAGTGATGAATAAAGAGTATTTACATTATAATCCGCGGTGCAGGCCGGTCCTTGGTGGCTGGCCGCTGTGTGAGTGGAACTCGGTGAGTTCACGGAGTAGCTACGAGTTTCTCGTTTGGTCTCTTTGGGGGAATCCATGCAGTCCGAGTCCGGACGCTCTGCCAGACCGAACTGGTCTCCACCGTTTGCCATGCCCCACTGACCCCCCCCCCCACACACACACACACACACATACACACACACAGGTTAAGTGTGTTAAGTTCTCAACAACCTCCCCCTTTATATTTTGATGTGAGACTGTTCCTCGTCAACAAGCTGAATGAGAGCCACTCATTGATAAATCTATTAAATGATTACATAATTGATTACTGACGTTTAATAGAATTTGAAACATTTAAGTCTTAAACATATTGTGCCAATCGTGCACATCAACCTTCTGCGCCTAAATATTTGTTTTGGTGCAAGAATAATGAAGCTTCAATCTACTTAGTAAGAATAGTGACAGTCGTGCTTCACGCTGGTTGTGATTGTTACTGCATGCTGGGTTCTGTCGTGATCGCCCCTAAACGCACCAATTTGAAAGAGATGAAATGCGCTTGACCTTGAACTTTTTGAAGAAGAAAAAGAAAGATATAAGACAGCGTAAACTGTCATTGAATTTCTGTAGGACATCTGAAGTTCAGACTCTGTTATAATTAAGGGGTTGATATTCACTGCTTTATTGTCCATATTTTCTACCTTAACTGAAGTACGCGAGGAGCTTCTATTTCATCTAAAACCTTCTTAATGTTCTGGTGGAAAATAAGGCTCTAAATTGCATAACATGAGCTAACCACAGCTTTAGTCTGGCATTTCCATGAGTGTATTTTGGATGTCTCCCTGAAGGCTTTACCTCAGACGCACTTCTCTGTTCTCCCTGCTGAAAACAGGTTCATCCTGCTCCCGGCGCGCTCGGCAGCTTGCTCGAGGGATCTGAGTCTCTTCCTTTGATTTCAACAAATTATTTTTTTAATCCAGCAGTCCAGATGTTGTGATTCTGATCTCAAAAATCCACCATGTTTCTCAAGCAGCTCTAGAATTATCATCCGGTTGTTTCTCGCTTCGTCTCCGTCTCCCTATAAGCGCGGACCTCAGCTCCTCCGCTGTGCTTCCTGCCGTCACCAGGAGGCTGAGATCCGGTCGAAAGCAGACGTATTTTACTCCTCTTATATGTTGTCTCTCTTATTGCCCTCGTGGACCCTGATATAAACCCCGTTCATCAGTTCCTCCATTACCAATGGAGTCCGCCTCAGACTCCCTGCCCTCCCTTTTCTGCCTTCGCTTTACTCCCATAGGTCTGGACAGCGCATCGGTGTCTGCTGCGTAAATCTCGGCTGTGACGCTGACCAATCATACACACAAGCGTGCGCCCGCGAGCACATACGTACACATACTAACACGCACACGCGCGCACACACACGCACACACACACACACACACACACACACACACACACACACACACACACAAACAATTTTATTACACTTTCATTTAGTTTTGTTTTTTTAAATAATCCAAGCCCTAAAATTTTGTTTTTGCAACATAAATCACCTTTTTCTTGAAATAAAAATCTGGATTAATTGTCTTAAATTAGTGAAAGAAACTGTTACTGTGGTGAAAATGCACGAATCTGTATTGGGCTTCTATAGCACTATACATATTAAGCCATTTGATGTCGAGAAGCTCGTTTACATCTTAATGGGCCCGTATGTCACATTAGGATGTGAACGAAAACCTGGTAAAAGTCATTTTTACATAAATATTGCGGCAATTCATCCTCAATTCTCTACACTAAAAGAAAACATTTGATAACGAATTTACTTTGCCAGATCTGTGGTTCAGAATACTAAAAAAAATCAACAGGTTTTCATGTTTATGTTCATGATGAATAAACCATATACTAACCTGGTTTACAAAGACAGAAAAATGTGACTTTACACTCGAACCCACATGGTCTCAGGACATGCACACTGTAGTGTAGATTATGGATTGCGCAGCAGCAGTAGCAGTGCTGATGCTGCGCGCATCTCTTTGACGAGATTACGGTGGATCCTGATAACAGCAGGCGTCCACAGCTGAAGGGGTCAGTGAAGGGTCAGCATGCTGGATCCCCCCCGGTTAGCAATCCTTCTACAACCAGGTGTTTTTCTTCTTTTCTCCTTACCTTCACTCTTCCCCATTACGACAGAAGGTACAGGCCCCAAACTAACCCGATTCTGACGAGTTAAATCTGTAATTACGGCCTTAACAAAACCAGAAGAACAACGCATATATGACCCAAGATGAATGGAATATTTTTCATACAATCCAAGTTGAATATTAGACCCTGTATGGATTTGATGTGCATCCTTGTGCGGTGTTTTTTGTGCACCTGCATATATTTTGTTTAAAAAGCAGCCAGAGATGCAGATCCTACCGTGTTCAATGAACAAACTCCCCGGTGACCGACCTCCGGTTACCGTCGGCTCGGTGTCTACCCTTTCCCGGAAAGCGCAAGAAGCGGGCTCTGCGGTGTGGGGGCGCAGGCGCTGAGAGACCCCCCCCCCCTCTCTCTCTCTCTCTCTCACTCACTGCATGGGTGTGTGCCTAAGGAGACCCATAAGTTTCCAATCTGCTCTGTCAATATCTTTATCAATTAACTGTCGTGACATCTTAAATGATCTCTTTGTATGCTGACGTAACGACATCAAATAAAAATGTAAATAAATGTTGCAGTGTAATTTAGTATTAATATCAGTTGCTATTATTGAAAAAAAGTTTTTGTAACAGAATCATTTATTTTTGGTGATTTGGCAAAAGCAAGACAAAACATAAAAGCTTAACATCGAGCAGATGTTGGCATCAGGAATATTCTGAAATACACATTTATTATACTTGTTTCCTGTTTAGAAGACAGCTTGAGCATTTTCATGATTTATTCCACATCTCAGCTTTCATTTCAACTGATTAGAAATAAATGCTATAAATCAAACATGGAGATATAAAATAAATGTATCTTATTTAAATCAATAAAGTCTATTGCGCAGAATGAACTTCTTTTGGCTCTGCAGTTCATCTAGATCTTTGACTCATCAAAAGTTCATCACCACATTTTTAATCCAACTCCAACAGGCCGCAAACATTTACTCCACTATGTCTTCTAATGTTAAAGGGGTCCTCGAGCCCTGTACAATAATTGTGACAAAAGCAAATTATTTTTTCTGTAAGACATTAAATACTATTATTGATAGATAATACGTTCTTCTCCTCAATTGCTGAACGAATAAAACACGACTTTCCAGTCAAAATGAGTGACTTGTCAAGTCGCTCTATTTGTTTTAACTTTCAAGTACAACACATTATGACAAATATCTGCAATCAATTCATTTAATTCTTAATTGTTCTATATTGTAGGAAAATAACAGTTTCATCACAAAAATAATTTCTACAAAATGTCTGAAACGTTTCTTATCAGCAGACTGCTTAACATTAATCTATTTTTAAAAATGTGGATTAAGGCCTTTTGTCTCAGAGTTACACAATTAAATCTGAGACTTATCTTGGAATTGTTTTTCTTTTTTAATCTGTAATAATAAACATAAGCTCATTTGACATTAACAGAGTCTGTTGTCTTTTTGATATTTATTCTGAAAAAATTAGTTAAACTTGTGTGTTCACAATTTATACTGACACAATGAAATAATAGTTTTATCCTCTGCTGCACTATTATAAAATCACCTTGATTGTGTGATTTTAGAAATTGAAACCCCATAAAACTTTTGAATCAAAGCTAAATACTGTATTTCACTTTATATTTCATTATCTTACTTTCTCTTCACATATGAAAGTTGCCTTGCCAAAATGAAATATACAATTTAAATCACAAGAATAACAAAATTGTAATAAAAAAGTTTTCATTAATGTCTTGCCTAAATAGTTTTGAGCAACTTTTTATTATGTAATTTTTTTAAACTCTTGAAATATTGAGCAATTAATCTAATTTTCAAAAGGGACATTTCTTTTTGAACAATAACTCATGTAGTTGTCTGGTGTATGTTCTAGAATAGTGCGAGGTAAAGGTTTCAATAATACCTGAAATGAGGTGGCGGTGGCGGCTGGAACGCTCATTATTGTCCCATCCTGGCTTCAGCTGACTGGATCCTCTGTTCTCTGTCTGGAGGAAGTGGTGACGGGGTCCCAGACCTCCTGCACTCATCAAATCTGTCTCACACACCTCCAGCTTGGCCAGATTGAGTGTGTTCATGTGTGTGTGGTATTATAGGGCAAGGTCAACCCATTTCTCTGCAAACAATCACATCACACTGGACAAAATACATTCCAACCCCCCCAGCCTCTTATACGCATACACACACACACACAACCTCCAGCTTGTAAGGTGATGTGTGGGAACGGTGGGTGGTGGGGGTATAGCAGCGGTCCTCATGGGGGCCTCCAATACCAGATGAAGGGAAATCTGTTCCACATTAATTTGATTTCATATTACACATGTATGGCGACTCTGCTTTGTGCACAGGCCTTCTATAAAGTCACATTAGTTAGTGGTTTATTGGCAAGTCAAAAGTTTCACTTTTACAAAGATATGCACACACTCAGAGATAAGGACCTAAACAATCCTAAAGTCGCATCTGTAAATAGTGGATGAACATAATTCATGTGTCATGAAAGGCTGTATTTGAATGATACTGTATATATACCATATATTGATAAATGAATCCAGGATTGGCTGATTACTATGTGTGGCAGAATCCTCCACAAACCAAATGAAAAATTCATTCACTACTGATGTGCAAAAGATGAAAAAAGTGAATTATTATTTAACGTCATTCAGTTTGTATTATTATAGTTATGAGTGATTTACATGATAAAGTGTGAAATATTCTGGACAAATGAATAAATTTATCTGCATGGCTTTTCAACGATTGTAAAACTTTTCACCATGACTGAACTTCTTGGTTGCAACTCTCATGGAAAGAATAGCCATTATGTGTTAATATAGTTAACAATGAATATCTTGAATAATTCTGAAATGAACGTTATAATTCTGCCCACCATTTATAATTCGATCGTTGTAATTGACACACCAAACCTATTTCTTGTTAGATATTTTATTTTGAAAGGAAGAAAACAGTTGAATTCCTGGACAGGAAAAACATAACCTCATAAAAATTTAATTCACTTCTATTACTTTTTCCACTGATAGCCGATAGTATGGCAGCTTCATTGAGTAATGTTAAATCTTGATTACCCTTTTTTTTAGCCATTTATTTTAAATGGAATCATAACCCCCACGACAAGTCTTCAATACGAATTACTGAACGCTGAACCAGATTCAGAGCGTTTTCACACGGGTGAATGAAGTGGAGTGTGTCGCAGCGCCATCTAGTGGCTTTTTGTTGTAAACGGCGAAGACCACAAAGCTGTGATGAGGCCTCAGTTACAGTATTATTCATAATAACCTGTATGAATTACTTTATATACCGATTTGCAATTAGTGAAATAGTGAAATTATCACATATTATGTATAATGTGAATATATGCTGGCAAAATGTATTAATACTTAACAAAATTAGTCATATAGGACAATGATAATGTCATTCAAGTGATGTTCTGATATAAAACCACTTGGCTACAAATGAGTTGTTCCAATATTTATTAGTGGTTGGAGAGTGGAAAAAAAGACAAAAAAAGGATTTATTGTTATTACTATTATTATTAGTTCAAGTTGTGTATTACTTCTGACTTCTGAGTAGACAGAGTGCGTCATTATCCTACAACCTGCACACTGTGGTTTATTGAAATAAATTCAATGTAATAACACTTGTTTTTCCAGTCATGGCAATTTAAATTAACCCACTTCCAAATATTGGTGCTCGTTACAACATAACCATGAGATGCTACTGGGACACAGCAGATCAACACTAGGGGCTGTACTCCAACTAAATGGGCCAGGTGATGCCCACCCAACAATGTGACATCCAAAAGAAACCAAACACACACATTACTTGTCAGAGCGAAGGTCACTGAATAAGCAAAAAAGCGTGGCAACCAGTGTAATTTTAGAGAAACATCTAAGATCACCAGGAAGAGGCACAGATAGAGAAATCGCAGTGCAAAGCCATTCATGTGGGAACATTAACATTTAGAGGGACAGCGTGTCTAAACCCTCAGAGCCATCTGTCACTCATGGTCGTCCAGCTGAAGTCATACATGACCTTTACATTATCTTTGTGCTAGAAGTTAAGCCTTGAAGGCATATAGTCTGTCGCCATATTCTTAAACTTCATCTCTGCTTAGGAATTTACTGTACTAATGAAGTCATGAGAAGTTCACCAGAGGAGTTGAAGGAGCTTATCTTTAACTTTCACCACTCCTTCTCCCACCACATTTCTGCTTGGATGTGTCTCAGCACCTGGAGGAGCTCCATCTTTAACAGACTGAAAACTCATTTCATCACAGCTGACATTTCACAGGGACTCAGGACATTTTTACTTGCATTTAAACACTTGAGGTCATGACACTTGACTGTCTTTGGTCCTGCAGCCACATAGCTGTTCTTGGAGGCATAGAGGGCAGTGGACGGAGAACAGGAAAGAGTTTTGGGGGTTCACCTAAAAGACCTTTGAAATGAACGTGTGAAACATTACATTTAACACAACCTGGAGACACTATATCAGCAGGAGGATGTGTGTGCATTCTTGTGTTTGAACTGACAGTGTAAAAGGTCAGTTATGTCAGCTGTGACCCTTTGCTTGTCTGACAGTTGCACTGAGAAAAGTTTAGAAGTTTAAATGCCATTACAGGATAACAAGATGAGTTTAAATTATTTTTGTCTGTAGCTGTACAATGCTGGGTATCCATGTAGCCACTAGAGGACAGAGGGTAAAAAGTCAAACCCAAATGAACTGAACTTGAAAAGATGATCAAAAACAATCTGAAGAGCAGACTTAAAAAGCATCATTTAATGTACAAGAGAGAAAATTAACATTAAACACATAGAGAGGAGTTCACACAGCTTCAGAAAACATAAATACACATGAGGATGGTACCACATCAATGAAGATTTGAGGTGAACCTGAGAAGGGCTGAGTCAACGGGTGTAACAGCACAAAGTTTCTGAGACGTCTCAAAGGAAGCTGCAAAGTCTGCTGTGAAAGCTCTGACAAAGAGAAGTAAAAATGAGTGAAGTGAAAAAAGGAATTACAATGAAATTACCACAAATAATGGCACGATTTCCCCACATAATGCTGGAACAAGAAAATCACGTTTACAAAGCTGACAAGAAGTACATCAGCTGTGTAATATTACGGTAGTACATTCTCCTTTACAGCCAACATCCAAGATCTCCTGGTACCTTTTAGAAGGGACTCACAGTTAAACTGGTGCTTAAGCCAAGTGCTAAAAACCTCCAATGTACAAGTAAAAGCAGGTTTTAACCCAATCATCTTTTTCTACATGCACGTACCTTTTTTTTTTTTTACGAGACCTACATTATCATTCCCCCAGACTCCTGATTAGATATTAGCAATAAAAGCTTGTTAATAATTAATGAAGGTAGACAGAGGGGAACAGCACTGCTAGGCCCAAAACAAACTGAAATGACTTTATTATTTAATATATTTCTTTAAAACTTGTGAATACTAATACGATAAAATGCCTTAAGTCTCCTCTTTGTGAACACCTCCTGCAGGGGGGGTGGGGGGTGAAAGTGTGTCCTTTATGACGTTACATCTCCTATGGAGCCAAGTGAAAGAGATTAAAGCATGTGCCATAATTTGTCTGCAAGAACAAAAATAATAAAAACAATTATTCAAGTTTTCAGAGGAAGTTACACTAAAAACGCTCCTTCAGACTTCTTCACAGTCCCATTAAACACTGTTTCCCTTCATCCCTCTCCAGTTGGGGGCATTCTTCATCCACAATGACCCTAAAAGACCAGCAAGGGGCTGAATCTTAGGTCATGGTATTAATGGTCACAGTGTTGCTTCATTAACAAAGAATACTATTATTACCAATCACATTCATTTTAAAGCCGATACCAACACTTAAGTCCACATAGAAGCTTTGACAGACATCACTGAACTAGACGTCTGTGGTTCGGATGTTGTCATCATCGAGGTTGAAGAGGAAGGTGCAGCTATTTTGAGGTTGAGGCTGTGAGCGGTGCCTCCGACGTCCACTCGCTGCATCTGCCGATGCTGTGAGGATTCCTAGTCCCGCGCAAGAAGCTACCGGAGGCCCAGTAGGGCAAGGGGCCGGGGTGGAAAGGGAGTTGGACGAGGATGAGGTGGACGAAGATGTGGAGGAAGAGGAAAGAGACGGCAAAGTGGGCGCAGGGCCGAAAGCACTGTCTTCATCTTCTGCATCCAGGGTGGAGGGATCAGGTGGAATCCAGGGCTGCCAGCTCGGAGCCACTGAGCAGGACTTGACCAATGGGGGTCTGCGTTCGTCGCCCTGCTGACCACGAGACGCCGAGGAGGCATCATGGCTGCGGTAGAGGGAGGTCGCGCGTTTAAATAAAAACCCCTGCCGAGGGAGATCCAAGCAAATCATCAGTCTCGACCACATTTTCTCTTTGTTTAACATTTGTTATGTCAAGACCAGCAAAAACAGGTGAGGTTACCTTAGGGGGACCTCTAAAGTCCTGGATCTTCTTATCAATGTCCCGGATCCAGCCATGCATGTCCTCAGGAGAGTCTGTCTATTGACACATTAACAGAATACAGAGGTTTTCAGAGCTATTATTGTCACGCTATTGTGTTGCATCACAGTTTCTAATAGCATGTAATTTGGTGAGTCATAAAAACCTGAACTCATTGAAATAGTCTTCATTAAAAAGAACACGCCACGTCCATTTTTTGTCTTGACTTGCTGTCAGAGTCAATATTATACTAATTTATAATTAAAACATTTTTTAATTTTAACCCATTTGTGTGTGTGTGTGTGTGTGTGCGCGCGCGTGTGTGTGTGTATAGGTGCAAATTTGTTTGTTTGTAAAATGTTTGTCTTCCTTCCTTCTTTTTATTGTGCAGACAAAAATAAAAGCGCTCATGCTTGCAGCCTCCCTTACAGTCCTTCCTATCTGATCCGACCCCCGTCTCACTCAGCTGTTTTCCCAGGGGGGTGTTGTGGGCAGGATGTTATTGTTGTTTGGATAACATATGGCTGTGTCTGTTTCACAAAAACAGGCTCCAAAAAAGGAGCTGGCGCCACACATCAGCAGCAGAGCATTCATAGGAAACAGCTCAAAGCATCAGGACAGATACACCAGGGAGTAGAAAACCTCTTTTATAACATGCATCTGATCAGAGCTCGTGCATCTGGACACATGCATGTGAAGAACAACAGGAAATACGTGGTTGTACCTGAACATAGAAGGTTCTGGAGCTGGTGATGATCTCAAACAAGTTGTCTCGGAGCAGGAGATCCCTGATGGACACACAAAAAGGGAAGTTATCACCCTGAACAAAAAAAATGGTGGGATTACTGCAAAATAAAGGCTTTTTGTGTGGAGTGAGGTTTTGGGTAGCAAAAACAATGCCTACTGAAGAGAGGCTACTAATTAAGTCATAATGTTATTAGAGTCTCTGTCGGGTCACGCAGGAGGCGTTACCCATCGTAAAACAAATACAAAGAGACACCCGTGCAGCATCAGGCAAACTTTATCCTGCACTTATCCAGAGAAACATGAATAAACCAAGAAAAGTTTTGAAGTTCTGTGTGAGCTATTCTCATCCAAATATTTGTATTTGGTTACATAAATAATTAAATTGGGCAGAGAGAGTGAAAGGGTGAAAGAATTCCAGTCAGTGATTCCTCTTTGACTCACCCTGACTTGACGAGACATTCATGGACCTTCTGAATGTCCCTCAGTGAGATCGACCGGAGAGGTTCCTTATCCTGGGACAAACATGTGGAAAATTCAGACACAGACAGACAAAGACCACAGTCACTATTTAAACAAAAAATAAAAAGAAAAAGAAAACCAGACTGCCTCCTCACCATCTCAGACTTAAAATAGCTGACTGCATTGTCATCCAGGGTGAAATACCTCCTCTTCCAGCTCTTCCTCTGAATCACATCAGGAAACCACATTTCATCTTCAACGTGCGTCTTTTTCTTTTCAAACACAGAATTAGTTTATTATTCTGGGTACTCACCACGTTTCCCTGTTTGACACAGTAACCACTCCTCAGCGTGCCCGGCCTGTTACCCTTCCTTTCCCTTCCCTCAGCATCTTCACTTTCTTTCTGAAAAAATTCAAAATGACATCATCAAACAAAAAAGACATTTAATAAAATAAATGGCGGCTAGAATGAACAGTTTTACTACAGGAACGACAGCCTCCTCTTTCTCACCTGGATAGTAGTGTGCACCACCACACCACCAATGATCTCCGTCTTGTAGGCCTGCTGTTTCTTCCCTCTTTGAGTGTCATTGATCACTGTGCTCACATCAGACCTCAGAGGAGCAGGGCCAGACTTAGGAACCTGTCAATACAGTAAACAGTTGGGATAAAATTAACTTTCATGGCTTTAACCAGCAGGACTTTGACCTTAAACTGACTAATTATCAGGGATCAGAGGTTCCACTCACATGGAGATTCTCCTCCATGCTGCAACAGAGAAATTCTTACTCAAACAATTTATGGGCTTGAGTGTTTTATTTCTGTCATCTGTTACCAGAAACTAAGGAAATCAATAAAGGAGGTGAGTTTAGTCTTGGTTCAATGGACAAGTCAAACTATCACATAAAAGATCTGGCAAAAAAGAAACAGCATAAGAGCTCACACTACAAAAAAACATTCTATGATTTAATTATTTCAGTACAGGTAGTCCTGAACATATAAACACAATTGGTTCCCAGAGGCTTTTCGTAAACTTAATTGTTTGTAAGTTATTATTTATTAAATTTCTATTTATAGTTGCCATTTGAGGTCATTTAAATGCTATCACTATACTAAATACTAAAGTATTATTCCTTAAGGCTATCCAGAAACAATTACAGGACATAAAAACAATATATAATAAAATAAAGTACAGGTACAGGTCATTCTGAATTAAGCTGTTCTCGATTACAGCATACGCCGGTTTAAAAAATAAACAGAAAAATAAAAATCAAGATTATGTCATTTTACGCAACTTTACATTTGACTGCCACAAATATTGTAATTGTAAAATCACCAGAAAACAATTAAAAGCACGTAATATCATGTTATTGTACAATAAATAATAATAAAAATATATAATATTATTGTAAAATACATATGGATAGTTCCAATATCTACCATGAAGCATCGCTCATGATTCACATGATTTTTTTTAATTCAGGTAAGTTTACGCTCTGAAATGCTCACATAAACAAGAACAACAACGAGAAGTGTTGGACATGCGTGAATGGATTGGTGCTGCTCGGTGGGGGTTGCGTCAACTACAGTAGTTGGGTAATAATAATAATAATAATACAAACTACTTTCATCCCTGATGTGGATCAGACCCATTCTGAAAGACAATGTACTTTAAAAAAGCTTTCAATGAAACCTGTGAAGCATATTAAAGGCACCAGAGACGCCCTCCTAGTGAAAGGGAAGTGAAAGAGAGAGGGAACAATGTCGCTTCCTCTCTTGAGTTTGCAGGTGAGAGAGATAGAGAGAAAAACAAATCTCTCTCTCATCTCGTGATGGCCGCCGCCAGACAATGACGCCCTGCTCATTTTGCTGAACACACTTTTATCATGCAAATGTGCAAACTGAATGTGTGTCATTACATGGCATGCATTCACACACCCATAAAGCAGTTTTGACACCTCCACCACAGAGACTGTTTACTGTCGCTCACATTCGTGCACATTCTCAATTTTCTCCTTCACCAAGGGAGTGGAGGGGGTGTGCAGGCAATTGCAGCATCCTGGAACAAACTGGTTTCAGTCACACCACCACAAACTGAAGCACCCTCGCCTCATGTGGAAACAAATCCTGCACCAATAATTTGTTTGGCCATTCCTTAATCACATATTGGAAAAGATATCCTGTTATAATATCGTGTGTGTGAGTATGTGTGTGTGTGTGTGTGTGTGTGTGTGTGTGTGTGTGTGTGTGTTCCACTCACAGTGATCTTGCTGGCCTTGTTGAGAGCAGCCACCCACTCTGTCATGTCAGTCGCATCATTGGCTTGAAGAAAGTACCGCCTGGAAACCGCATTGATGACTGTAGAAATAGACATTAATTCCATGAGTATTCAAATTATATAACTTCATCACATGTGTAACGTGATCGCAGAAGCACAGCAGTGTGTTTCCCTCCAGAAAAAAAAACTCACCAAAGCAGAACTCTGTCTTGGGTTTTTGCTTCGTTGTTGCTTCATTCACCTGCGAAAAGGAGGACAGAAGAAGACAGGAGAGGGGAGGAGAGGAGAGAATGAGATAAATGAAAGACAAAAGAGTAGGGGACAAATAAATATAAGAAAAGTGAAAAGGAGCAAAGGATTTGAAATGGAAAACAAGGATATAAGGTGTTAAGTGCAGATAAAAAAAATAAAAGGAGACAAAAGTGGAGGAGAAAGACAACAAAATAGGGAAGGAGACGCATGTAAAAGAGTAGAGACGCGACCGAATAAAAACAAAAGAGCAGGATGAAGAGAACAGCAAATAGGAGATAAAAGGAAGGGTGACCAGAAAAAGAAAAAAGAAGAAGAGAAAAAGAGAAGGGAAGGAGAAAAAAAATCAAATGACACAGAAAGACAGAAGGAGACAGAAATTGAGAAGACAAAAAGAAAAGAGTGGAAACAACATGAAACCAGTAAAACTAAAAGAGCAGAGCAGAAACACCTCTTATCTCTGATATCTCCAGAGAGAAGAGACGTCTGGAAAACCTTACAAAGCCTCCTCCTTCATGTGACCATGAACTGAACTACAGACACATCGCTGTATCTATATGTCTGTGCGCTCCATTTGCATGTTTATACGCGTGTGCATGAATTGCTGCATTTGCACTGCACAGACACAGATGGATGTTTTACGTAACTACAGCCTGCGGCAAACTGAGGTGTCAGAGACGCTACCTTAGAGATGTAGGTGAGTTTCAGGCTGCCAACAAAACTGGCTCCACTGGGCAGGTTCTGTATACAGAAACACAAACACACAGACTTGTCATTGGCTCAGAGTCCAAGGTTGCATGCGTCCTATTGGTCAGCAGTCCTTGTTTGTGCAGGTTAGCGTCCTGCTTGTGTGTGTGCAGCACCTGAGGGTTGTCCATATACCACAGCAGAGCATTTCCCTGCGTGTCCAGGATGAAGTATCGTCTCTGGAAGCGGCAACTTTTCTCCTTCTCCTCAATATCCAGGAAGCCACAAACACGGTTCAACCGGTCCACATACGGCATGCTTCTGCTATCACATGTCACTGGAGAGACAGACACACAGACACAGACACACACACACACACAAACAGACAGCAGTAAAGTAAGATGATTTATGAGAGGTAAAAAATAAAGGGTGTAACGCAGGGAGAAACTCAACACAGTCAGTCGGTGGAGGATTCACTGTTGAAATACTCAAAACATCCTAACACACACACACACACACACACACACACACACACACACACACACGCACACAAGAAGACAGAGACCCGTGCACACTCAGCAGTTTTTCATGTGACGTGATTGAGGCTGAGCAGAAAATCGTGAAGCCCTAGGCTGAGCTGAGGTCCTCCACAGTCAGAAATTACAGACTTGTACTCCAGATCTGCACACACGCACATTTCCACTAGTCAGGGAGGAGAGAGGGAAAAGGGAGGAAAGGGGAAAAAGGAGGAGAGGAACACGGGAGAGAGTTGATGGTTTGTAATCATTAAGACAATGCCAGGCATGTGAATCACCAACCTGCTGACTCATTGCTCATCAACATTAAGACTCATTCAGCTCAGACACCAAGAGACGCTCAGGAATTTTATTCATGGCAGATATCTGTGTCTAAAAATATTTTAAGAGAACTTCTGGCCTTTTGAGATGCCATTGTCTTCTCGAACTTATGATGCCCCCCTGTGATGAATCACTGCAGACTACATGAGGTAAAAATGATAATTATGTTGAAAAAAACTCACACATCCTCGCTTCTCCCTGTACGTGAAATTATAGAAGGGATTTGAAATGACATGGCCTGATTGGTAATATCTTGGCAAACGAGGCCACATCTGTGACTGATATATTTAATAAGAACGTACTTACAACATAAGTGAAAGTTAAAATATATAATCAGGATTGAACGGCTGAGCTCCCTTGATGGTTTTACAAGACTGTCATGGCTTCAAACCACTAAAAAGAGTAAAATGATCAGAGTTTCCATTAAAACATTCACAGGAATCACACAACAAAGCAGTGACAAACAGAAACAGAAATAACTACAGACACACAGGCACCATCTTCACTGCTCCAGAGGAACGCATGAGAAACGATCACACAGCCAATACAGAGGAAACTGGTGTGAAAAGTTTGGTCACGAAAGAAATCGCCAACAAAATACATATGAAATGATTCTGTTGCTAAGAACGGTGTGGGATCACACACACTTCATAAATATCAATCAGGAGGACAGAATTTGTGTATCGACAGCTGTGTCATCAGTGTCATTGCCTTTAACCACTTCCAGGGCCATAAACAGAAACTTTCATTTTGCTATATTTGTGTAACTAATGTGTGTCTGATCAACAGAAATTGATCCAGTCTGGTGTTACACTGCTGTGACTTTGTCAGGGATCACTATTAAGACCTCACCAGGCGAGAGACAAAACAATAAAGAAACGGTCTGATTTGAGCTCCAGTCGGGGAAACATGTGGTTTATCACCTCAAATTTGACAAATTTCCTTCGACAGGTTCAAACCATGTCAACAATGTGGAAAACATTCATTCAATACTCCTTTAGCAATTAAATCGACTTTGCCATG